>WOVY01002136.1:55000-346045 GCA_013436015.1 Rhipicephalus annulatus
GAGTGAGCGCTACTGAATGGAACGTTTGTGCAAATTATCAGTGACAGGGTCAACAGTAGTCGTGGGTGGTGTGGACATCTTTTATTAGGTTTTGAACAACTATAGGCGCCAAATTTTTGTTCTTGACGAGGCACTTTTTGGCATGCAGGCGCTCTCGGTGGCAGACGTCTTGCGCGAAGTCACCTTCTGCAGGAAGACCGGGCTGCCCGTGCTCGGCATTGTGGAGAACATGAGCGGATTTGTGTGTCCCAACTGTGCGGTGAGATAAGAATCTTCTGCGAACATTTCGTACTGGCAAGGCTTGTTGAAACTTGCTGAATTTGTTGGCGTCCTATACTGTAACCCGGCGCCCGTGAGTTCTCGGAAGTACAGCTCTCAAAGGTGTGCCGCTCGCATACGTATTTGCATTGCGCTGTTTCCTCAATAAGTCATGCTTTCTCGGCTGTGCCAGTTCAGCTGTTCCTGACATGGCATTCTGATCTTCTATAGAGGTGATTTGTCATTGGGCGTTGTCACGTTTGTCATTGCGTGTTGTCTAGTAACTGTGGTGTTGTGCAGCTAACCACATATATGACAGTACAATTCTTGGTGTGAAGGAAGAAAGCAGTTAAAAGGGAGCATTGTTCAATGCAATAGATTGATTGGTGATTGATTTGTGGGGTTTAATGTCCCAAAACCACCATATGATTATGAGAGACGCCGTAGTCGAGGGCTTCGGAAATTTTGACCACCTGTGGTTCTTTAACGTGCACCCAAATCTGAGCACACGGGCCTACAACTTTTCCTCCTCCATCGTAAATGCAGCTGCAGCAGCCGGGATTCAAACCCGCAACCTGCGGGTCAGCAGCCGAGAAAGAAAAGCATAATGACAGGCATGCCCACGCCATGTTTCACTTGCCCCCATTTTTCTAATAGAGCTAGGGCTCCAGAATTTTTCAAAAGTTTTGCTCCATTCTCGTAATTTTCGTACTTAAGGGGGTGATGCCACCATTTTTTTTGGCTTGCACGCTCTTTGCTGCAAGCACCTGCAAAACGAACTTGTAGCAGCTGCGATGCTTTGTTGGTACGTATGTAATGGAGGTCTCCTGAGGTCACTCCCCACACTACAATAGGCGTGCGCATGGGAAGGGGCGGCCACTCCCATAGTCACCTTCGAGGGGGAGGGTGCAAACACAGTCCCAATTATTGACATAATAGAGAAGAGGCGCTGTGACTTTGAGAGGAAGCGCGAAGTCAGACCCATGCATTGACATAACAAGGAAGAGGTGCGTTGGGTTGAACCTTTGTTCCTCGTGAAGGGGAAACTTGATCTGGTGTGACGTCACTGCAACTTTCGTCTCCCTCCCTTTAGAACTATGACAGTTCTGGACTCGCTTGTGATGGGCTTCGGTTGAGAGAATGAGCTCTGGAGGTGAATTGAAACATGTCCGAAGCGTTTGCTGTGTCCGACCGTTCATGTGGAGTGCTTTAGCATACAGAGAAAACCCACGAAAGGCTCGCTTCAGCTTCGAGATTTGATGACACTTCAGGCATTCATCCTTATGATAGGCTACCTGCGACCTCGTGTTTCCCATGGTTGTGCACTTAGCTTGGAATATTGTGGTAGTTTTAAACAGAGATTATCTTTTGTTTGGTCACGAAACAGGAAACCAAAAAACGCTGACTCTTGTTGATTTTTCAGGAATGCAGCAACATCTTCTCCAGCGGAGGAGGAGAGGAGCTCGCCAAGATGGTCAATGTGCCCTTTTTAGGTGAGCACTGCTTGTGCTGGGACTGTGTTCGTAGAACCGTAAGGTGAAACCTGGTGGGTGCGATAAAAGTCAAGCAGAGCGTAAAAAGCAGATTCTGGATTGCTTCGTGTCAGAGTGGGGCTCCGTGACTGCGTTTATTTGTGTGCCACCTGTGCTAGTGGCCCTTAAAGGAGCACTGACATAAAATTTTGAAGGTGACTCACACGCGTCATTTAAAAAATATCGACAGATAATATACAGCTTAGAATATATTTAATATCAATTATGATGTTTGCGCCGCGCCACTGCTTGTAAAACGTGCCTTGCGCTTTCGTATGAGCAGCCAACTACCACTTGCATCACGAGTTTGTGTTGGCTGCCATTATTCGCGTGAGTGCTCTCTCTTTGCGTATCTTTTCAATGAAAAAAGCGGGGAGACTTGTACTGGAATGAAAAGACTGATGTCCTTGCCCTGGCAGTGCATCTTTGTGAGGTCACGCATATTTACAATGTCTGAAAGTGAGGACCCAGTAAGTCTTTCTTGAATAGAGTTGTCAATGCGGTGCTCATGTCATACAACTTTGTGTTCTGTCACAGCCAGCTATGTTTGCATGAGAACTGCTCTGTCTCGCCTCACTCAGCACTCTCTAAAACTGAAATTGTGACTGAGTGCCACAAAGCTGTCTCGAAAGAATTAGATGTCGCAGGTTTGGGCAATTAGTTTTCCAGCTGCGATAAGTGGGTCATTAGTTACTTATTGCAACATAAAAAATCAGATACAAAATTTTTGTGTCAGTTTTCTGTCAAAAGAACCTAAAGAGAAAAAAAAAATTTTCTCACTTTAGTATATTACCCTAACATAATATTAAAAGCACCAGTTTTGCCGTAACAACACACCTGAAAAGCTAAAAAATGCGCTGAAAAATTGTGCAGCCTGCAAAGCTACCTTAATAGTAATAATTGTTGGGGTTTAATGTCCCAAAACCACCACCATATGATTATTTTAGACGCTTTAGTGGAGGGCTCCGGAAATTTCGACCATCCGGGGTTTTTCAGCGTGCTCCTGATGACCTCTACTAGTACCCGCGCAGTTCTTGATTGGGAAGAGTGAAGTACACAGTTTTATAAGAGGACCGGGGACTTGCCATACAAAGTTTTGGAAACAATTTTTTTGAGCCAGTGTGGCCAAAAAAGCATTGAATGTTTCGATGTGACACTAACGTTGACAAGTGAAAATTTCTCCGCCAAGTTTAAAAATTGACTTTTGACATCTGTTTTCTCTTTCATTAATATATGCATGATGGTGACATTAAGGAATGTACGGTTTTCAAAGAATGATAATTTACCAGTTTAAGCTGATTAGTTATTTTTCTTCAGTGTGCTTTTAACGTGCAAGATATGATGCTTTCAGTTTGCAATCATTTATGCATATTGAGCCAAGTAAGGGATTAATTAGCTGCACAGTCGTTATTACCTATGGTAGATATTGTAGGAAACTAAGATTGACAGTTTTTGCAACACTTGCAGCTAAGGTACCATAGATGGGCTGATGTACAGACGGAGCCCCCCTCCCCCAGACAAAAGAGGTGGTGCTAGTTTAGAGTCCACTTCAATGTCGTGATGCTTTTGTCATAAGAGTATGAAAATTTTGCCATGTAATGACAATGTAGCATGTTAATGAATCTTTGCCGACGATCGATACATTGCAGGTCGCATTCCCTTGGAGCCGAGGCTTGCAGAGTGCATGGAGCACGGTGCCAACTTTATGGACAAGTTTGCCGATTCTGCCGCCGCCGCAGCTTTCAAGCAAGTGGTGTTGAGGGTGGCATCGTAATTCACGGTGATTCGAAGCTCATTAGTTGTTTCGCAGTGTTAGACATCAAAGACTAATGCCAGTGTCACGTGAGCATTTTTTATTGCGACTGGGGCTGATCCAGATTAAATTTCTTGGTCGCCGTTGACATTGGTCACTGCCACGCGGTTCAGACTAATCCAGATTGAGTTTGGCACAAAAATGAGCCCAAGTGATTCGGATGCTAGATTGCAATTACTTGGCCACATCTCATTGCAGCAGCACCTAATCTCAATCGGTCTGATCCCAATCAGAAGTGCCTATGTGACACTAGTATCATAGCGAGTTATTGCATTAAGCATGTTGTAATAACTTGCTTGCTCAAGCTGTTTCTGTGATATCCAGTTGAACCTCCACATAACGAATTATTGGATATTTTGACATGATTATTAAATATTCTGACTTGAGTCGCTTGCAGCGTAGACTATTTATAAGGTATATTTACAACAGCGATTGTGCACCTAAGGTTCGTTTCCATCGTACAGCACACTGCAGAAAAAATGGAGTCGACAAAGTAGCAGGAGTGATTTCATATGTTACTGGAGTCTCCGCACAAAACACCCGATATGGCCCTGCGTACCGAGAGAGCAGTTTTTTCGACAGGCCAATGCGACATGTCGGACACCACGGCAGAACCAAAGAACCAGGCGAGAAATTCACGTCCCTGTGTCGCTGGTTGTATAAGCACCGTTGGTTTTCTTGGGAGGTCAGGAGGCGAGTATGAGCCGTTTCCCACGCATGTGCATTTCGGGTAACTGAGTCAAAGGCATATTTTGGTCACTGCTGCTGGGAGCAGAACGATGGTACTGAGAGGAAGTGTTGGTTCTTGGCCGAAATACATAACAGGAAAAAGAAAAAAGGGGAGTAACCGATAGTGTCATGGTGTGAAAAATTGTAGGTAAACGTCACATACGATCGAGCAATGTCTCAGTCCCAGAATAAATTTTTAAAATTAACTTCCATGGGCATCCAGTCTTTAATATGATGCAGACAGTTTTTGTCGTTACCCTGGTCTTCCTAGAGAACATGGTAAATACTGTCGAATCTCGATAATTCGAACTCGAAGAGGACCAAAAATTTGTTTGGATTAAAAGAAGTTCGAAATAATGAACGCTAAGTAAACAGAGGTCTCCTCATGCAGTGGCGCATGTGCATTGAGCTAACACACGAGGGGGAAGTTTAGAAAAACTTGCATTTATTCACAAATCACAGGAGATTCGTTATTAATTGAAGTATTCGGTGTTGCGTGTCTGCACACGTTTGCCTTGCAGCGAGTCAATCAATTTCGCACGCAGCTTGCAAGGCATGTCTACTTCGGCTTCAGCATTCTCCTGGCAAGAGAAGTTGCGCGCGGCAATGTCCACCGCCAACACTCTCTAAAGACGACACCAACGACTGCATCTCTACTACTACCCACTGCACCAAAGCCGCAGCGTGGCCAGCACTTGGCAAGAAAGGAGGAGAGTCTTCACGCGCAGAGAAGCAAATCGGCATTTGAGATAAACCAACACTCCACTGCATCTTTTTTTTTTTGCTCTTTTCGCGCGCTTTGTTGAAAAGAGAAGGGTTACGTGGCAGGGACGAGAAAGGGGGAAGCATGGCACAGGCGCATGAGAAAGAGCCACACTTCGTGACAGCTTTTTTTTCTCTCTCTCTCTCTTTGCACGCGGCGTTTGAAGGAGAAGAGTCTTTACGTGGCAGGGGCGGAAAAAAGAGGAGCGTGGCAGAGGCGCGTCGCAGATCGGCATTTGAGAGAGAGCAAACATTCCACCGCAGCCTTTTCTATCCTTTTCCTTTCCTTTCTCGCGCAGCGTTGAGGCATCGGAGGTGCTGCTGCGGGATATGGCGGGCTGCTGAGAGCATTTTCGGAGCGCGGTATGTTCGAATTAACCGCCGCAAGTGCTTGCGCTTTCGAATTACCGAGCGTTTTCGCCCATTGGAATACACATAGCTTTGGCGAGACCTCATCATGAGTTCGAATTGACCGGAAGTTCGAATTAAGCGTGTTCGAATTATTAATGGGATTCTACTGTAGTATAACCATAATTTGGCTACACAAAATAGTGAATAAACTGCTGACAGTGTGATAACAAAAACTGTTCCCACCGAATCGGTTGTAATGCAATAATGAAAGTTTTGGTGGTTTTATGAAAACTGGTTACACATGGAAAAGGTCGAGATGGTCCCTGGTTGAGTGCAGCACACAAGCATTTTTGTGTTTCGTTCCCATTGTGACGTGGCCGCACAAATCACACCCACGACATTTCTGGTCAAAAATAGAACACAAAAGTGACCCAGCTCGGCACGTACTCGTGTCAGCATAGTACAATATAGGTACCATGTTACCATAGGTAACATAGCAACATAGGCAACACGAATTGTGTAGTTGTAAGCCACAATGGGACATGTTAGAGGCGGCCATCCTTGGCTGAGTTACATCCGTGCACAGTGTTGGTAAAGAAGGGCAAATCACGCATTCAACTGTAACCGTTATAGAATTGTTTGACACTGCCAAAAAGTCAAATTAACCTTCATGTAGGTTTTAATTTAGCATGTGAGAGGTTCACTAAACTATATATAGTTTGGAAATCAATTAAACGGATCAATAAAGAAAAATTCATAGAGATGCAGTGCCCACACTACGCACGTAGGAAAGTCATCATGTTTCGTTAATCATCAGGCCAATGCAGAAATAGCCTTAGAATAGTTTTGGCTACGTACATTGAGTGCTGTTTTGATTGAGTGCTGTCTTGCACCTTTTTTTTTGTCATTGAATAATTGCCTTATCCCATTTCTTTTTCTCTCTTCTTTGGTTGTTGATCCAAAGTTCGTCAAACCCGGGAGGCACAGCAGCTCATACATCATGCAACACATCTAAGGAAACTTCGCGATTTCATTTAACCAGCAAAAAGAGACTTCTGCGAAACGTTGGGGAAGACATTTTTCTGCTTGTACCATTGTGTAAATACAGCTGCCTTTTCATAAACTGTGTTGTTTTATTGAACCTGTTGTGCAACACCATTTCTGATCTAGTACGAGACTCAAGTTTACGTGTTAGCCGCATAAGTGTGTACGATCGCACCACATTCAGTGAGTCAGCATTGCTGTACTATATTCCTAATTGTGCTTTCACTTCTTTTTTTTCACCTAAATGTGTTTTAACCTGTCAAGCCTGATTACGGAGCGTTAGGCAACGTGATGCAAGGGCAATCCACGTAGATGAAGTACTGTGGCCTGCCTTTACAGAGCATGGTGACAACAGAAATCATCCAATTAAGGAAATTCGTAGCTGCAACACGCTTTTTTTTCTAGAGTTTGGCTATCAACATGCACTATATCTCTTGTTGCAATTTTGTGCTTCATGTTATCCGAAAGGCAGATGTCATGTGCCATAGTGATCTGCGATGTTGCAGCATTGCATTTCATATAAAGGCTAGGTTTGTGCAAACATCACTTTCTTGGCTTGAAGTGGAACAGTAGTAGGTTTTCAATAGCTGTAGAGTGCAAGCTGTAAGCAGTAAAGTGCATTATGCTTTAAAACTTCCCAAATTTTGCTTACACTTTGAAAAGACTGAAAAAAGACTAATTGGGGTGTAAGTAGTAAACAATTGAACCTGCATATAACGAATGATTGCGCGTTTAATGTTATAAAACCCCCTTGAACATATTTTTTCGATATACATGTATCAAATATTTGATATACAAGACCACCTATTTATGTGAAGTACGCGCTGTTACGTCTGGCCCAGCAATTCGTCTGGGCAGACGCCATTGTGCGTAAGCCGGTCTTCTAGGGGAGGCTTTCAACCCCATCGGCACCCAGTCTGCAAGACGCTATCCGGTAGACGTTCCCGGAAACAGTCGGGTCTCAACGTAAGCTTCCCGAGGCAAGCCTTTTGTTGAACGGGCTCGTACTGCGGGGGAACGGCGCCACTGTGGCGGGCCTCCGTAAGACTCTCTTTTGTCATCTACGTGAGGCCATCTCAGCGCACCGACAGCCTGGAAGCGTGGGAACGCGTCGAAGAAGCCATTCACCGGAATTGAGCGTTGGGAGAGCCTGAAGCTGCGAACTCGTAACCAACTCCCAAACCACCTCACAATGACTGACAACAGCAAGGCGAACCCCACAACACAATACCATGCCGCAGTCAAGCACACTGGACTCGCTTAAAACCCTCCAGACTTCTCAAGAAACACAAACCAGTTCTACTCTGAAATTTTGACAGAATTTTGTGCCGCCAAAGGTACAACAATCACGGATGTGGAGATGCTTAGTAAAGATGGAAAAGTTTGCCGGGCGAGAAAAGCGCACAAAGGCAAATACAATTTGGCCCCAGCTAACGATAATCACACTCTTTCAAAACTAGCTTTCTCCCACCATCAACACTACTAAGTTGTAACCAACATCTGCTAATTTATCATTAACTTAATGAAACACGACTATCTATAATGGTTTCATAGGAATGCTGCCTGTACCTACACAAAGTAACTGTGCGCATTCTCTATTCTCTAATTACATACTCGCTAGGCATAGTTGAGAGTACCTACTTTTAGGACACCCCGACGCAAATGAAAGCTCTCTCAGAACAAATCAAACTGCGTCTTCTAACTACCTGAAACGTATCCCTAACGTTAACGTTCTGTAGAGCGCAACTCTCAGCTTAAGAGATCACATGGTCCCCAAGCAATCACTAAAATAACGAAAGGAAATGACCTTCACATACTACCACGCTCCTTAACTAAATGTAGCCTCATTTCAGCCCCTGTCTTTAAAGAACGCACAGGATTTTGCTGTACGACCTAGGAGGACATCATACTCTCATCCAAAGAGCGCTAGCATACCCACACACACACTTAACCAAAGGCCAAATTTCTATAACATAGGCACCACTAAACACTCGTCTGAACATCAATGTTCACAAAAACCAACACGCGATGGAAATTACGCTAGATGCCGTACACGCAAGAGCACCTAACAAAACCTGCGTAAGTTTTGTGCCACAAACACCGTACCAAATGTTTTTCAAATGTGAGCATTTCGCAAACAGTTTTTGGTTTTATTCTACAACCTACCTTAGCAATGCTCATCTACGCTCTTAAGACGTTCTACAACTCTGCGCTACATCACAAAAGGCACGGAGCATACAAACTACAGCTCCGCTCGACCACGTTACCACGCTTTCAAATTTAGCGGGCGAACCAAACTTCAATTACGACTTACGTGATTTTACCTCAAAGAAATAAAAAACTTAATTTGACAGATGCGGGTCACTGCTTCCGCATAACCCTTAACAACTTAACTCAAAACTCTGACAAAGTTTACAAAACGTATTGATGTGAAAAACTAACTAAACAAACAAACCGAGGAGATGACACAGGAATATTGCCTTAAACCCGAAAATACATGCTTCGAAGTAAATTCCTCCGTCCGACTCTCCAGCTTACAGGTGTCCCTCACTTCAATCGTACACGTGGCGGTCATGGTTTTGGCAAATTTCGAGAACGCCTGAGGCAACGTCGCCTATGTGCTACCAGCTGAACAGCGCAGTCACGCCTCATTCGCGATTTCGGCAAGCTTCTGTCAATCTGGCGAAGGGGACCCGAGCGATGCGTGGGACAGAGTGGCCATGACCTCTTTGGGCTAGCTCCCGTGCGGTGCTTAGCTACTGTGGCTTTGCTTCTAGAATCACGTCGACACTCTTGTCCACGAAAAGCTCTAAATCTCTGGCGTGCATTCCGTCGCGAGGATGCGCGCTGGGGCCTGAGGACTCGCTCGCTGGATTCCGTGCCGACCGGTTGTGCCCTCGCGATCTCCGACGTCAGCGTAGCTCTGGCCGTCTGGGCTTGCCCTACGCCATTTCCTGACGCCGACAAGAGCTCTCGCAAGTGGTGCCCCGTCCTCGGACTCCTGTGACCGTGTTTCCATCTTTCCTATCTCTCCTATCCCCTCGATATGTCGTCGCTCTCTGGCTTACCTCATGCCTTTTTCTCTCTCTCTACACCTTTATTCCTATCCTTTTAATCCCTCCTCACCTCCATCCCTTGTGAGCTACTGTTGAGGTGTCGCTCGCTGAAGCAGACAGTTACGGGGCTTACTTTTCTCTTCCTTTCTCTCTTAGAACCACTTTGTGTGTGTGTGGGGGGCCTACCCTTCCGCTGCTGGCACCTTACTTCATGCCACAAAGGCTTCTTCGTTGAACTGGTCGGTGACCTACCCTCTTCTCATTCCCCGGCTGCTTGTCACCCTTTTCTTGCCTTTGCTTTGTCGTGCGTGTACGCTTCTTTCTTTTACGGCGATGTTTGCGGCCGACCTTTCCCTCATTGCTTTGAAATTGGTCGCTGGTTGAGTCATCGACGGTATTACAGTTCAAAGGCAACCTACAAAACTTGCTCTTTTCACGTGATTGCTTTACCGCTTTCTTTGTACTTTTCGTCCGGCGGCTCGGACGCATGAAAACTGACTTTTTGAAGTCGGTACTGAACTCATAGGCTCGCTAGCTAGGCTCAAAGGTTTTTGCAATATATTTGCACGCATATTTGCAATATTTTATTGGAGCTCTCTCCTTCGCCTCCTTTCTGGGTAGCTGATTGTGGGTACAAATGCTGCATTCAAAGCCTTGGTAGTACATTTTCGGGGGTCACACAAGTTAAGAACAGCCCAGAGAGGATTATGGCGGCGCCCTAGGAGTCTTCCCCCCCGTTGAAAATGATTGCAACCGCGGTTTATGAGCTCACATGCGAGCTATGTTCACAAGAGAATACTAGGCCCTTTTCGAAACGGTTGTGCGCTGGGGTGGGCGCACTGTAAGCTACTTAATTATTGGAGCAGAAAAACCAAGGTGTAAAATTTTAGTCAGTGCTCCGTCGAAACAGCACGAAAACAACTTCGCTCAAAATAAATAAAAGTCGGCTGCTAGTGTTACCTCGTATAGCAATCAAATTTGTTGCTAACGCATTAATCGATTCACCCTTAAAGTGACACTGTTTTTGTTTTTCAAGGATACAATTTTATTGCGAAATTTCCGAATGATCGCAGTAACATGAAAATCAAGGCCTCACTTCTGCAAAGCTTTTGTTGCAGCCGATTTTGCCTCTTTCAAAAAATCATCAGTATATGTCTGGCCGTAACAAAATCCGTTTCTCTGACATTTTGCAAGAAGAACATTTGCGAGTGCATTATCAGATATGGACGAGCGGAATTGTGACCTAGTCTTCTTTTACGATACTAAACTGGCGCTCGCACTCTGCGTTGCTGTGTGGTATCATAGCCTCCTAGACTTCCCTTGCCTGCTGAATTATCGGCGGTCACTTAGAAAGCGGCCGTCATTGGAACTATGGTGGTAGGGCCACCTAAGTAGGGGTGTTTTCAAATAAGTTTTTATGTTTTTGGAACTTATATACAACAAAAATAACGTAAAAATTTTTAAAAAGGCGTAAATGTAATTATAATTAACCCCACGTAAGTGAAGCCGTCATTCAACAGGCAACTTCTTCAATACAAGGCATAGCCTCTAAAATAAGTAGCAAACGCCAAAATTGCCGATCTTAAAGGCCAAGTACAAAGACCCTTGATGACCGGCGTTTCGCGCTCATCCGGCAGGCAAAGGAAATTTAGGATGCTATGGTGGTATCGATAGTATGGTGAGCATCACTTCTGCGATCCGACTGAACTTCGGCAACTCGTCTGGGCCTATCAGTTGCGATATAGCTGCCCACTGGGCGTCTGTCCTTTCTTCATTCGAAATGTCTGTAGGGATGGTGAAAGCCTGAGGCTTTGCGAACTCCATTTCTCGAGTGTCAAGAGTTTCGGTACGACTTTCCTGCACCTGTTGGGGCAGAATGGCTGGAAACTTCTCCACAAAAAAGAGAACATTTCTGATTGACATGGAATCTATCATCTACAGACTAGCAACTTCAGCGTTTATCAGAGCTGCATCTTCTACAGGAAACTTGAGACGAATGTAGTTGCGAGCTGTGACGAAGTAATTTCTCATAGAATCGTAAAACTCGTGCTGCTCCTGTGGCTTGAGGATTGAAATCAAAGAATTCGTTGCTTGGCCAATGACCAAATCTGCATCAACTTTTTTATTTGCTCTACTTTTCTAATCAACACTTAGCAAGTTCCTTTGCTGCCTAATTACAGAGGCTTTTACGAACCTTGTCATATTATCTTCGAGCATACCAAGCAAGTGCGAGCGCAGCACATGTATTTGGTGTGCCTGCGCCTGCAAACATCGGTTCACTTTCTCGAAAATGGTGATGATGTTGAGCAAAAATAAACAGTATGCTCTGTTTAGCTCTGAGCTCAAGAAAAAAAATTGCTCTTCTCGAGTTATGTATCGCCCGTCCGCGCATTCCTTTTCACTCTTCTTGGGCTTCTTTGCCGCCGGCTGCACATGGCCGGAAGTACTTTTCCTCTTTGAGTTGACGCTAGCATCTTTTTCTCTGACTAGTGCTTGAGTACAATCTACCTTCGGGATGCTGTAGCACTCAAGGAAAGACGGTCTTTTGGTGTCTTTCTTGGCCTCAGCCAAAAAAAAAAAAAAAGGCTGATCCCAGGCACAGTGGGAATCGATGATATGCGAAGCATAAATGAGAAATATTGATATATCACTTTAAAATCAGTACAACGTGATGAGATAGAGGTAAATGATGCTGTGTATGACTTCCGTGGCATGATTATAATTATTGGATGTGTTGTTTACCTTCGTCATCTATTCACGTCACGTGATACCGAATTTAGTATATGTGGAGCTAGCGAAACGACAGCGAGCACGCTGTGAGCGTGGTATGTTGTCATGTTCCTAAATAATACTCATGTCAGGATTGTCATGTTAGCACCAGTCATATATCTCATCATCCATTGACGTGACATAACACCAAATTCGGTATATGTGGAGCAAGCAAAACGGCCGCGAGGGCATCATGAAGAGCCCAATATACTCCTGTGTAAAGTGGACGCGCGCACACGCTGGCACTGAGATGCTACGTTAGCAAAACGCAAGCACTCTATAGTCTGGCTCCAGGTGCGACCAGCGTCCGTTGGCGCGGCCCAACGGCAACCGGTGTGAAATGCGACATACTGTATTTCGCGCCGATGCGTTACCCAGACAACACTGCGTCTCCCTCTTTTCGTGGCGGAGGGAGGCCGGATGCGCTGAAACGGGCATGCGCCATAGCAACGCAGTGCGGCGCGCGCCTGCGAGCATAAGGCACGACCGGCACCTGGTGTGGCAACGCCAGCTTGACGCAACGAAATGAACGCCGGTGAGCACGCGCACCGCGTCACGTCAAAATGTATTGGCGCGTTGACTGAGGCATGTAGTCATGTTCTCACATGACACGCATCTCATGATTATCATGTTTGCACCAGACACATACCTTCGTCATCTATTGACGTCACGTAATACCAAATTTGGCATATGTGAAGCTAGCGAAACGGCCGCGAGCGCATCATGAAATGGCATATAGTCATGTCATTACATGACACGCATGTCTTGATTATCATGTTGGATGTGTCATTTGCCTATGTCGTCCGTTTTCGCCACGTAATATCGAGTGTGGTACTTGTGAAGCTAGCAAAACAGCCGCGAGCGCATCATGAGCGTAGCATGTGGTCATGTTGTTACATGACACGCATCTCATGGTTATCATATTTACACTAGTCACATACCTTTGTCATTCATTCACGTACCGTAATAGCAAATTTGGTATAAGTGCAGCTGGCGAAACGGCCACAAGCGCATCATGAGCGTGGCATGTAGCTATGTTGTTATACGACACGCATGTCATGATTTTCATGTTAGGGTCTGTCGCTTGTGTTCGCCATGCAATCATGTCATACCTTACCAGTTTTACAACATGCCATGTGAATGAAACCACCGCAACAGCTGCAGGACCATGAAATGTAAATCACGACATTCATGACATACATATCGTGATTTTCATGTTATGACCAGTCAAATATGTTCTTCATACAGTAATGTTATGCCATACCAAGTTTGGTATCGATACCATTATCGAAACTACACAGTTAAAAACTGGGATACCGAAAGACGCCAGTGCATCACTGATCAGTTTTTCAATATTACACCCAGTTGCTTGTCCTTATAGGGTACTTAAGCAAATCAGCCTGCTCTCAACAAGTTGCGTATCTTGCGCATAGTATGTCACTACAATTGGATAAAGTTGGGACTCGGCTGTCATTACTGCCATCCGTGTCAACAGCGAAAACAGTTTGCTTAAGTGCACTCACAATGCCTTCCTGAAAATGGTTAGCCATTTCTCCAAGAATTGCAGTTGTCTTCGTTCGGGCACAGGCATACCTTTCTGCGATGCCCGATGTGAGAAACATCTTGCGAAACAAGGGACCCACGTGGTCGGCGGCAGTCAGCGGAATGTTGTGCTCAAATGAAAATCCCGTGAACAAGCACTCAGCACGCACAACGTCACTCTCACAATCTTCTTTGCGGAAGAATTGTTTCAGCTGCAGTTACTTTTCTTAGCTGTGAAGGGCGATGACGTGCTTTCCCAACCGAATGTGAGCGACGATATCCGACCTGCCTAAATGTGAAACGCTGAAGTCACAACCACAAACGATGCAGCATGCGTGGTGCTTTCCCATTCGCGATTCCACAATGCAACCGAAATCAGTTGTGTAATGTTTCACAAATACTTGCAGATACTTGCGCACGCGCTCCTTATTCATAGCCATGACTGACGATAGGACTGCTCAACAAGACCACAGCCGAGGCCTTTACGTTGAGTAACCGACGAGATTCGGAGAACAACTACCGAGTTCAGCGTTGCTATTTGCAGAACACACCGCATCTCCAGCTCAACTGGAAGACTTACTGCAATATTGGGTGACCTCAAACGCTTCAGGAAAATCTTGTCCCCTGAAAAACTCCACTGCCTTTCTTTCGAAACTCGTTCAGTCCACCACATTGCAACGAAGGAGGGTGAGCACCAAAAAGGATTTTCCTAACATACTGCACCATAGAAGTGTGGCAGTTTGGGCTAGTTGGTATGACATGGCAATAGTTATAGCGCGAGAACAGAACGACGACAAAGAGACAAGAAGGACACGAGTTATTGTCGAGGCCGCGCAGATGGCACGCGAACGGGTGTCATGCATTAACAAGCCCTCCGTTTCTTTGTCCAAGAAGGAACTAAGGTTCCTCGAAGGTTTCGGTGCGCGCAAGTAGATGTAATACTTTTACTTTTCTGTTTGGTTTCCTTATAGACTTTTTCTTTGCCTTTTTCTGTGCTTTTATTTTTTTTCCTTACTCAGGTATTGCTCTTTGTGCCACATGGTTTCTGTCACACAATTTACTAGCTCCTCTACATGATTTCGCGCTCTGCGCACTAAACTCAGTTGGAAGTTAGCGCTCGTGTCCTTCTTGTCTTTTTGTCGTCGTTATGTTCTCGCACTATAACTATCGTCATACTGTACCAATTTCAAGCCCCATTGTAAGCTTACAAGTGTAGGGAGACGTGTGAAAAAACAAAAGAAATGAAATACAGTCTTGCATAACACTCGCCTTAACCTAGGTCGGCCTTCGCCACTCGTAGCCTAGACGCGTAAGAAAAAAAAAAACAGGCACTCTTGTCAGTGACCCTTGCCGATGAGTAAAGAGAACAGCAAAAAACAAGAATGTTGGAGGAAAAAGGTAACGATAAGGGAGACGAAGATGAAAGAGACAGTGAGAGGAGAAAACGGTCATATTAAAAAAATCCAGAAGAATGTAAAAAAGTTCTGACTTGCGAACAGAAGCGCTGCTTAATCGTGACTAGCGGCTTAAAAGAAGCCCTGCTATTTGGTTCTATGAACCCTTGCGCTAGCATGGTTCAGCTTAGCTCCTTAAAGGAGAGGGGAAAGTGGATGAAGAAAGGAAAGGTAGAGAAAGTGTGTGGTGAGCTCGAAGTGTGGCAGCTTGGGCTAGTTGGTATGACATGATGATAGTTATAGCGCGAGAACGAAACGACAACACACTTCGTGTCCTTCTTGTCTCTGTGTCACCGTTTTGTTCTCACGCTACAACTATCGTCGTTGTGTGGTGAGGTGTGGGCATAAGCATGCGCAGTTCCCTTTCCGGGTACAGGTGGGGGAGAATGGATGTCGGTGGCAGCGTCACATCCCCTCCTTATGCACCCAAGTCGCCGCGCACCTCCCTATCATGTCAACACAAAGGGCTGCCTATGTGCCCCCCCCCCCCACCCCAAAGCTTAACAACGGCACCACCACCGCTCACATAACTAAGCGCCTGGGTGTGTCCGTACAATGGAACAGCCACAGAGGGCCGCGCATTTCTCTGTGCGTGCATCCCCGTTTGCAAGCGCGCTCACCCCAGCCATGTCACGTCAAGCAAGCGCCCCTGTCGGAAAGGCTGGGTCTATCCTTACTCTCCTTTTTTTCTTACTGCGCTGCGGCGCCAGCAATGCAAAATACGCAGCCCGCGTGGGAATGCGAACTACGTCCTAGTCGGCATTCACTAGTGCGAAGTGAGGAGGAGGTGCGGTCTCTCTTGTGCGCCACAATCTCCTCTGGCTTGTAATACCAAACGTAAGCGTTCGGCAGTTGTCTGTCTGGCATGAAAACCGGTGCCGTGATGCGTTTCACGGCTCCGTGAATGGTCTCGGCTGCACACTTCCTGCATCGGTAAACCAGGAATTTCGACGAAAAGATGTGGCAGCACAGAAACGACCTCCGTCAGTTGAACAGTGAACGAACTGAAAGGAGTGAAGTGGCACAGCACTGCGAGCAGTCGGACCATCATCACTTCTTGTAATGCTGGCACATTCAACAGCTAGCAAAAGCAACAGCCGTACCAAGGTGTCGCTGCCCTCCCTGTACTACAATGGAATTTTCTCTTTTTTCGTTAATGTGTGTGACCCCCCCCCCCTACCCCATAACTGCACAGCCATGCGCGATTTCGCTGCTTCTACTCGGCAGGCGGCACGTTCTGGCGCTGTTTTTCGCATGTCAAAAATGTACATTGAACCTTGCCACCATCATTAAAAGAAAGAAGAAGAATCCTTTTTGCTACGTGGCCAGAAAATGCACTGGACGCGCGAGGCGAAACTGGTTTTCGGGGAGATTTTCCTATGAGCCGTACAACCGGGAGAAACGTTCAAAATCCGGGAGTCTCCTGAGTAATCCGGGAGACTTGGCAGGTATGAAAGCATTAGAATTGGAAAAGACATCATTCTGCAGTTGCACCCAGCAGCTGCCTGAAAGAAAGCATAGACTGATCAACTGAGCTTCAGATCGTCTGCGGCTCAAAAGCAAACCAGTGGCAAAAGCAGGGCAGTCTCAATGCCATCACTATCGAGCAATAATGGCGCCCACGCTTGCTGAGTAGCGGCGGTTTTTGGTGTTGCCAACGCGCGTTTTAGAATATGTCGATGTATTTTCTGGTTCTGAAAGTGCATCAAAATATTATAGAGTGGGTTTACTGTACTGCAATGCATATCTGAGCCTGTAATTGCATCGTGAAATTTCGTTGAAGCGGGACTGCAGAAGAAAAAGTGTTTGTTGAGGCGACAATATTTATGCATTGACTCCATTAGAATAATGATGGGAAACCGTGAATTTTTCGTTGTAGCGGATATTTCGTTCAAGCAACATTAGACTGTACTGTAATGTTCAGTTGGACATTTGGAGTGCTCCAATAAATTCGCACTGGCACAGGAATGTTCCTAAAGGCGTTTGTGCACATGACCTTGGCTCTCCAGATGGAAGTTGGGTTTCCTACAGAAGCGTTGGCAGGCTTGTTTGAAGTTGCAGTTTTCTGCTCTGTAGAACCTCTTAACAACGGCACAACTGTCACTGCGACTGCAAAACGTGGTGAAGAGCTTTTTTATAACTCGGTGTCAGAGGTAAGAGGAACTACGTCGTGGTGCCATGTGGCACCGTTCCCACGACCAGTGCCATAGGCTAGGAATGCACACACAAGTGTCGACCAGAAGATTTTTCATTAACGGTGCGTCCTAGTCACTTAGCTACCCAGATGTCCCGGCAGCAACAGCAACCACTATGCGAGCAAGCACAACTACAGCAGTCTTTTCTAGACGAGCTCGTCGACGTGCGGGGTGTTGTGTAAGCGACCAACAGCAGCCATCGCCGGCTTGCTCTTCGTCACCCGGGCTGCCACCTGTAAAGTGGAACATGACGGCAACAAAGTTAAGTGCTTCTCGTTACCCTCACTGACACAGTCTGAACATCAATAACTGCTTTAGATGAGAAATCCCAGTCTTTGCCTAAAAATTAGCAGTTTCGCGTACAAATACAATGGATGGGTGAAGCTTTTAGAAATGAGACAGAAACGACTATGTGCCTGATCATGCCGCTGGCTTTCACGAAGAGTAGGGTGGGGAAACGTTTTTAGAACCAGTTCAGTTTTACAGCTTCGTGCGTCAGCTGGCACACGCAGCTGACACGTGAGGGCGAAGGCAACTCACAGTAAGTCAAGATGCATGAGTAGTAGCCGCTTTGCGACGCGTTGTGCATTTCTCTGTGCCTGATTTGCAAACGTGGGAGGCATGATGCAAGGCGGAACTGGAGCGTCGCTAGTTCTTGCATCGGCCGTCACGTCCACATTGGAGAGCACAAGTCTATTGGACACTGCAAAATCGATATGGTTCTGGGGGGGTGCAGGCCTGAGGAGCTTAGCTCAAAAAAAAAAAAAAAAATGCTCAGCGACTAACAATCGTTGAACCTCTTCTGCATGAATTCATTCACTGCATAACGAGGAGCTTCACTCGGACGGCACGAATGTCTTCAGGTAACATAAATCTAGCATCTCACTTGGTGGTGGGAGCCCCCATTTTAAACGTTGGTTGCACACTGGAAGTTGAGTGTTGAGAGGCACCATCAGAGAAGCATTTCACCAAAATAATTTTGGGGAGTTTGAATAATTTAAACTGTCCCAGCTGCCATAGAAAGAGAGCCCCTTCCAATAGAAATGCCTTACCTTCGATCCTTTCCCTTCTACCCCCCTTTCGCATTACCAGTAGTGCATTTCTAGCGGCAACACAAAGTGGACTCAAATGCCATTTTTAGAACTTAATTTCAATGCCAATCAATCTGCAGTGGCGTGATCAAGCTCACAATAAAACTGTTCAATATAGGCCAAAACGAGGGTAGCAAGGCTGAAAACTGGGTTAAAGTGAACGAACAGGGTATAACATAAGATACTTTACAGAAATAACCATCTAATTGCAATTAATTAACTTAAAATACCTAAGAACATTTACAAATTATGCGGCCGACTCCGGTGCTGTGCAAGAAAGGGTGCCATCGTCTCTGAGAGTGCGAAATTTTTTTTTTCTCACCAGCAATCTACGACAATACATCTGAATGGGGAAACAACGGAACTCTCTGCAGATGGCGTGTATCTCAACTGTTGTAACACGCAGGAAGTCGACGAAGTGCAGTAAAAAGTAGCGCACATGTCACCCACTGAGTTAGTGAATCTCTCTAACAAGAGTCTGCTCGTGGTGAGGAGCCCCTAAACATTGGTGCCACAAATGCCGTGGTATAAGGTACAGTAGGAATTCTACCAACGGGAATCACTGGGTGCCTGTGCTACCCTCTCCTTCAGTTTTCACGGTGAAGCTGTCGTACACTCTCTGATTCTACTTTCACGAACTTCGAAACTCACTTTAAAAATCTTCTTACGCTGTATCTGCGGCCGATATCGTACAGGCAGCACCTTTATGTTTTCATCACGAACAGTCGAATCCTGTTCGAATTTTGGCGTCGCAACTCCTTTAAAGGTTTCCAAACACCAAAAGAGCTTGCATGCAACTGACCGTGGCGACATCCTGTGTGCTGACGGCGTCGATGGCCTGCAGGAGTTCGTCGTGTTGCCAGGGCTGTCCGGTGCGCGACACGTGCACACCCATCTCGACTGCCAGCTCTGAAAGGTTCTCCCGCTTGAACAGCACGGCAGCCTTCAACCTCTGCCTGCGCGCACACATAGCAGACACTCTGGTCAGGCAAAGAAAATTCCCGCGCAACTTTTGCAGTAAGAGAAGCAATCACAGCGTGTCACCTCTTTTTGCTGGACGGACCACACGACGACTACGTGTAATACACTCATGCGATGTTCAAGGAATTGGGTGCAACAATATCGAGGAAAGATTGCTTTGCTGCACTATTACAGAGCTGCAAACATCACCTTTGTTGACCAAATTCACAGTGACGTGATGTGGTTGCCTAGAGCAGTTCATATACTGGTCGTTGTACCTGAAAGGCCCCAAGTCACATTTCGTTCCATTGCATTTTAAGGCAGTGCCCGCTGCCGGGCACTGTCTTAAAAGTTTCATAAGGTTAGAGCAAGGCTGTACAATTTCAACCTACAAAAAGCTTTTAATAATTGTATCCAACTGCAAGTCATGACTTCCAGTAAAAACCTTAGTTCAGTGTTAAATTCAGAGCAACAATTACAAATCTAACTGCACGGTACATTCCTAAAGACATACAGCAGATTCTCAATAATTTAAACTGAAGGGTACCTCAGGATTTTTTAAATAATTATTATTTCCAACACCTGTTTAGGGGCATCTTACGTGAACTCTGGGCAACATCACCCCTCACGTAACCATCAAAATTTTGAATTACCATAAGCTGTCGTAAGTATGACTTAAGGCAAAATCCTCAGCACTATCATAGACAGTTTCAGACGTCAGCATCCATACTGGCACTCATAAATATAATGAATGTTGATTAGTCATTAAAACGTGTGTGCCCTGCTACAGAGCTTCTGTTCATATATCCACTGCATACAAGGCCGCCATAGCGGTGTCATGTCTGTTTTAACGATTGGTTAACGTTCGCTATCTTCTGGCATAAATTTTCCCGACCAAATGAGCTTCCTTAGAACCCTGGATTTCACTATAAGAACAACGCCTGCACACGCATGCTTAGGACTAGTGTGGCCATTATGTAGGCAGGCAGTCTGCTTTATTAGTGACTGTTAATGGTATAAAAACGTGAATGTCCAGCTAGAAGCAACCAAGGCACAGCGAAGGAAACGGCGCAGATGAGGGTGACAAAGAAATGCACAAGTTAGACAAACGCAGCACCGTTACCTGCACTGTTCCCTTCACTGTGCTGTACAAACAAGCTGAAGTTGAAACTGCTCAATAAAGGAAGCAGGTATTTGGAGGCATGGACAAACAAAGTATTAATTGACTGAATTTTTGCAAAAAGGCAGTCTGAATTAAGCGGCTCTGAATCCTGTGTCGCATGCACCCTTTTAAAAGGCCAACGAGCCGACGGCAACTCCATAAACTTGATAGAATAGTCGCGCGGCCACGCGGCAGTTTTTAACGATTGTTAAGTGTGGAGGGGTGCTGACGCCTCCTGTAAAGTTGTTTGCGCCGCGTGGCGCACGTGTTTCGCGCAGAAGCCGTATTTCGGGGTAACAACTATTGAGCGGTAGGTGGCGTTGTGTTAGTGAGCGTTTATCGCCACCACCATCATCATCATGGTTAGAAAACGTGAACGGCAAGGCCTGGTGGAAAACCTTGGTGGCAGTGCGCAAGAAATAAGGTGGTCTTTCTTTGGCTGGTGGCGTTTGGCAAAAACGGTGGTCTCTCGCGGTGTGTCCCCAGTGCACAGCACCGCGGCCCGTCTGCCAGGGGCTCTCGTGGTGAGTCAAGCATTCGTCGCCTTGTGTATGTTATGTGTTGAGTGCGTGGTAATACTGTGTAAAGATGTCTTAGCGTGTTGATCACAATTGATGTATAATTATTTGGCTGACGATATCATCATTCAAAAAGTAGTTAAATAAATGTGTGTTGTTTGGTTTGTTCCGACAGTGTCTACTGTGTCCGTTCACTCCAAGAGCATTGAGCTCGCTCGCCATTTGGAGACACCGCAAGTGGTTCAGGTGTTTTCGCAAAAATTGTGCGGTACTGCAAATCATTATTTTTGTTTCCATGTTATCGAAACATAGATGTAACATAAATACACTTAAACGTACACATGCGCCTTCTATATTTGTTAAAACGTTTAAATAAATTGCTTGTACACAATTATGAATGCAAGTTTAGTTCTTGAGTTGTTCAAACTATGGCCACATCACCGCTTGTCAACTCTGGCATGTTCGCACTGTTTTTACTTCCGTCACTCAATGGCCATCGAACATTAACGGACGAGAATGGTATTCCATTGACTCAATAAACTATTGACTCAACGACCTTTGGAATAGCCCATGTGGCAGCTCGTGCCTAGCAGTTGAGTCAATGGACCATTGCATCAATGGTCATCCAAACGCTCGTGTGACACGGGTATAAAATACATTGAAAGCATAGCAAGCCAACCAAAAATTTAAGACTTTTTGAATTACCTGAAAGTTATAATTATCAAGAATCTACTGTATAGTGGTCCAGATATGGCTGAAAACACAGAGACGCTGACAGTCATGTGGTACTGTCAAGCACTGACATTAGCGACAATTCCGAAAAGAATTGAGGGTGAGATAAAAAAAGGGCACCCACTTGGCGTCTTGGACGTCCTTGTCGGTGACCTTCTGTGCCACCGTCCGTACTTGATGCATCACTGCCTTGATCAGCTGTGTGAAAAAATAGAATGGGCACAGGCAAAGATGGTGCTTCATGACGCAAGTCTCACAATTGGTCGTCACAAGTTTGTGCTGGCTAATCAGCATGAGCAAAGAGAGAGGGAAAAATAAACAGAAATGTACAAAATGCCACAGGATTACATCGCACCTCATATGTACATTACGAATTACGACGCAGCATTTTCACATGGCCTTATTAAAAGTTTGAAGCAGGCAGTGTTAAAGAGATTGACCTAACTTAGCAATGACTAGTTTTTAGAGAATAAATCTGTGAGGAACTGTCGTCTGATGATGGGCACGAGTGACGGTGGCGAGACTGTATCTGGGATAAATTGGGCATGCCCCAGAAACTCCCCAAAAGTTTGTGAGGGATGCCACAAAGCAGGGCCCTGGATTCGAAATTGAAATGACCGAAGACGACGACCAGCAGTTCTGAAGGCACGCGGAAGACAAGGTGTCATGTGGCGGTGAATGCTACGATCAAAAAGACTATAAATGCACAAAACATGACGCATTCTGAAATATCCGTAAATTCTGTGTGGTATTTTCACTGGCAGCTGCAGTGATAACGGCTATCTTATTTCGCTTCGGTTAGACACCATCGCCACATTCGCTCTACTGCATTTCGAATTTGCAATGCTTGGCTCGTAGATCATCATCTTAATTGATCAGAACAGACCAAATAGACATCCGAATCAATCAGGGTCCAATCGAATGAAATTTACGCTATATTGCATAGTTTTGTTGCAGGGTTGCGCCCCAAATTTTTTTTCCAGGGACGATTATGTGCAAAACAGCAAACTTTGGCAATTGGGGGTCGATTTGAAATAGTGTAAATACTTCAGTATCACCCGGGATATTAAAGCATGAAAAGATTTCAGAGGGTGTCAGTACCCCATCAACTCGCCCCTATTTACGGCCCTGAAGTCTTACCTTGTCCATGTCATCAGGATGGCCAGCCACGGCAACACCAAAAAGGCCCGTGTCTGTGTAGTTGACGTTCAGCGCTGTGGCCTGGAAACCCACGACACCAAAAGAGATAGTTGATTGCTTTCTCAAAGAGTTTAAGACACTAAACAGAAAACCTGTTTCTATGGTAACTAGTCAATTACTTTTCTCATCAACAGCATCACAACAGCATCGAGAAGACACCCGGTAAGCTGAAGATGTGCAAAATTAAAATACAAGAGGTGGGACCGCCTCAATGTTTCCATACGAACTCATTTTGACATTGTGGGCTTCGATGACAACTGTTAGGTCCTGCAGAGGTACTCTTTATGGTGAAAACGAATCACAACATGTTCTAAGGGAGCAGAAGGCTCAACTAGGAAAGTTACAGGAAATTTTACTAAGCCAATGTGGTGGAAATAAGGAAAAAAAAAAAACGACTGAAACTGAAAAATCATATTTATATCCGCGTTATCTTTCCTTATGAAGTATCCATGATCACCAAATTAGCAACAGCATTCCCACTCATAGGATAACCTGTCAGTCAAAAGTAACGTGGTGTCTCAGTTGAGTCTGCGTTTAAACCTGGCCTGTGATACGGGCATTTTCAAGAGACGTTCACTGAAAAGTTAACCATAATAAGCTACTGTTACCAGGACAGCGACGCGGTTGGGGCCCTCGTCCTTCAAAATGTGGACCGTGCAACCTCGCTTAATTCGAAATGGTGGCCCTCACTTTATGCAAAACGGCACGACCTAGTCAGGCGATCACTCAACCTTTAGACGTGTCCCCAAAGGCAATTGTGACAGTTTTTGAATAAATCAAACCAAACAGATGCACATCTTTGCTTATTACATTTTTACTTCACCGGCAGGCTCCCACGTCTAACAAGTGATGGTACTGGTCTCTACAAAAGCTGAATTTCATTACTTCAGCGGATCCTGCCTTAGTGCTCAGTGAGGATTACCCACACGATAGGATGTGGCCACACTAGGTAGAGCCTATGCAGATCACAAATTAATTCACTATCAACACTGTCTTGAGTTGTCCTCTGCAATTTATTTTTTTGAGCTGGTAAAGATGAAGTAAGGCCATCTTGTCTCACTTGACATTCTTAGACGTTGAAGCCTTACTGCATTTATCCAGAAAGACCAAAACTTCACTTACTCTAGCCAGCTAATGTAACGTCAGACATGAACGTACTGAAAACACTCATTATACTTTCACGGGGCAAACAATATCAAAATAGTACACTAGAGGGAAATCTGGCACTAGTGTGTATGGGAGTCTCGAACACATGGTGGTGCAGCCATGCATGAAATAGACGGGTAGTATGAGAGCACATTTGGCTGAGCCTGGTTATTTTGGCTGCATGTGGCTCCGTGTAATCTGCAACCACTTTGTCACGAGATGACGTTCACAAAGTTTAGCAGTCCAATTTCACTACCTTCACCTTTTTTTTTTTTAGTTTTGCCAATCCTGATCAGCTCGCAAAGTTTACAGCAAGCGATCCTTTTATCCGAAACAAAGCCTAAAAGCAATAAACAGTCCCACATGCATTTGAAGCTGCAAGCACGAAGTCTAGGCAAATCCAAGTGATATCCATTATTCCCAGGGTGGCTAAATGATCATAGTGGCACAGTTTTCTCTAGTAAATATTTTGGAAAACCATGTTCTTGGGCACATTTACATCAGGTAATAAGTGACGTGCATGAAGGTTCAAAGTGCGCACCATTACAAGAGTTGGAAACAGACGACAACAGAGGTGGCACGAGCGCTGGGCTGGAAACAAAAGAAGTAAAACAAAAAAGAAACCAATAGAAACAGGCCACGGTAGGCACGAGGACTTGCATGTCAAATCGTGGCGTCTAGTTGAGGAAAACTTGCAAATCGGAACCAGTTGTCCATATACGATTTTCTTTTCGACTCATGGGTGCCACCATCTTGGACTGATAAGCGTTTGTTTTGTAGTATATTTCATATGTCAGAATATGGAATGATCATAAAACATTTAATGTGCCGGCAAAGCGATTATGTGCATGTGAGTTCACCGTAGCACTGTTTATTTATTTGATACAAATACTAGGCTGCAATGTTATCAGTCCAAGATGGCGGCACTTAGAAAATGGTGTATAGCACACCAGATTGCAAGCGCCTGACGGCAAGGGTAGCAACAGCACGAGACGTGGACGCAATGTTCACTCACTGCGAAGGGCTTCTGGGTGACCTTCGCTGCTGCCTCGCCCAGCTTGGTGGCCTGGCTCTCGCTGTACGGCAGCCGGGGACCAAGACCCAGCATGTGCGCGAACACGCCCAACGCAGTGCACTCTTTGGAGTTGCGCACGCCCACGCCTTCCACGACCACGGCCGCGTCCACGTACTCGCCGGGCGATTCCAGCCGGGTTTCACCTGCGCCCACACAACGTCATGCATCGAAATCCACATACGTAGTTCTAAACTGGCCGACTTTTGTTCATGCATGCTAACCTGAGCAACTAATGCATTATGGACAGTGAATGGTGCACACTAACAAAAAGAGCATCGGGGCACCTTTCTGCGATAGAACAATGATCATCTTGCTAACTTTCATCCGTAATGAAAAAAATTGCGTAAAAGAAAAAAAAATCACAGCGTATCCACGGAGTGAATGATGATAAATGGGACGAAGAGTCTATCCGTCCGTGTGTTTGTCCGTCCGTGCATGCGTCCATGCGTCCGATCGCATTCGAGAATAGAGACGGCGCACGGTAACACCGACAAGATGCGAGCCAAAGAAACCGAACGCAGGCGTCTTCAACGCGCCGCTGCTCGGCTTCGTCCACGCCCCACTAACAGTCCGCCACGTACGTCGACTATCCAGGAGACAGAGAGGCTCTCGTGCTCCGCGTACCCAGGCACAGCCCGTGCAGCAGCCAATCGGAGAGTAGCAATACAGCACCATCTAGAATATCCTCACCAACTACAGCTTGTATGTACTTCTACGAGACAGCGCAGTCTATTGTACTGTTCGTGAGTACTGCCTTCTGTTCTCTCTTGTCTCTTCTCTCAGTTATGCGTGACGCATGACAAGGTTAGACTAATACCCCTGTCACACGGGCACCCAATAACACTGTTTAACTCCCTCGCCCGTACGACAGGGGAGATGGGGTCCGTGTCACACGGCCACCCTTCCGCAAACGAAGGTAAACGGAGCATTTCGCAAAGTGTGTTCGACGATCTCCCTTTGCAGCGGAACGAGGTACTCTCGTTCCCAGTATCTGCAAGTAGGAAAAAATTTTGAGTACCAAATCCCCACAGGGAGTACAATAATACGTTTTGGCAGTGTTAAACCTTATATTGTTGCAGTACTCATTCATGACGTCTTTGTTTACATACATACACGCTCGCCGGAGTGCAGCTACTCTCCACACCAATGCCTTCCAGACCGTGCCTCGAGAGTCGGGCCGGGCACCACTATTAAAAAAATATTTCATCCTTGCGTGCAGTTGTCGTCGCCCTGTTTGTGCTTGCTCGTGATAGAAATGACAGGCAGCACTGCGTCATCGTCAGCTGCTTCGACGGCTGCAGGAATGATTATGGGACCCGACCTAATTCAAGGGAAACTTGGAGTGCGCTCCCGATAAAAGAAAACACAAGACCTTTCGTACACATTGTGGCCCATGTCTTATCGGGTCCTGCTCCGCTGCCCTCTCTGCTCGACCGCTCACTCGTAAACCCGCCCAGCTAAAACTCTCTAAATAACAACTAGTCGTCGAGCACAGCGCAATTGTAAACAAACATAGTATTGGGCACAAGGTGGCCAGCATCGCTACCAACATTGTTACATTTAGCAAATACGTTTTCATTTGAAATAATTTTAATGTTTTGTTCGCTTCAGGTCTACTAAATATTATGGTTTTGTAAAAAAGACATAACAAAAATTCACAGAAATAGCAACCAGAGATGAAATAATGATACTTCTCCGAAAATCAAACAACATCGGCTGAGCCCTCTCGCGGCAACCATTATAACCTTATCATTGCCGCGTGACACTTCCACAACTCCGTATCTGTCGAACTCCCTGGAGCAGCTCTAATAAACAGTTTAGTTGCGAGAAAGCGCTTGTCCTCTCTTCCTTTCTGTTTATTCGTGCGCTTGAAGTGACAGTTATACCATGCATATCCAACTATCCCAACTGTCCCTGGGGCAGATTTATGTTGACGGAGTTTAACAGAGTTCGGTGGTGGCCGTGTGACAGGGGTATAAGAGGAGCTTCGCCCCTAAAAAACGCCTCCACAAAGAGGAGTGCGGGTAAAAGCACAGTTGTCTTTGTAACCTTCTCTGTGTTTCCTTTGACGCAATTTTTTTTTGTCCTCGTAACATAACCGTGCTTAGGGTTCCCCTTTCAAGAAGGGGAGGGGGGGGGGGCAAAGGCTCATTTCAGTGTGCCCTCCTCTCGACTAAGTCAATGTACAGAGCAGACCTTTCAAGTGACTAGGGAAAGCAGCCACGTGTTCATTTAATAGGAAAAATAAGTGCATTCTATCAATTCTCTTGCTTGGCGTGTGCTGCCAAGCTTCGGGAATTTTTTCATGTGTTGATGTGTCTCTGTTGTGCGTTTTTTTTTTTAGTCTTTCTTGGGGACCTTCGACACCAAAATTTTGATCTGTCTTTCTGTCTGTCTGTACATTTGTCTGCTTGTCCGCGGTAACGATACCCCAAATGGCACTAAATGATACCTCAAACAGCCAACCCCATCCGCAGCGCCCACCAATATTGCTCAAGTTTCAGTGTTCATACTTGCGCGATTGTGAATTAAAAAGCAATTGATGTGCATATTTGAGGCACCATAGCAACACGTCGATGTTTTCTATGCGTGTCTTTATATTAGAGAAGGCACACACAAGTAATTCTAATGACCGTAGCGTTTATCACGCTGCACTCACAGTGCAACGCGATGTTCAAAAAGGCACGTGTTTCCAACGCTATGCTAAGACGACCCGGTAGTGACACCTGCCTGTCGCTTTGTGTTCTACACCTTATCGCTTCCGAGACAGGTGCGCATCTTTCTCTGAGAGTGCGCACGCCTTCCTTCGTTTTCAAAGATAGCTGCCAGATGGCGCTCGTGTCTAATGTGCCTTGATGCGCTCGTTCGCCTTAGCTGCACGGATCAAGACTCTCTAACGCAGCGCTTCCAGAATACAATTCACTGATTTTCTCGCGCAGAACATCAAATAAACGTTTTGTTGACTCTTCCCACATGCAAGACTATTGTCTTTCAACGACATTTGCAGTGAAACATGCAGATATGGGGCCAATTTTTATTTTTTTTCCCCTTTCGAACACGCAAGATGCAGTTGTTTTCGCTTGCACATTGCAATGCGTGCACGCCGTCTGGCTCTTTTCGGTTTCGTCCTTTGCGTGGTTATCGCTTTGTGGCCCTGCAAAGCTGATGGCTGTTTGCCTTTTCATCTCTCAAAGGGTGACCGCTTGTTACCTCCTCATTCATTGATCCCAAAGGTGCGATTATATCTGTGTTCACGTGACCCTAATTTACACAAACGGTGCCACCATGGTTGCATTACCTGTTTTGGGGACTTGGATAAACTAACTTTGTCTCATTGGGGTAAGGTAAGGTGTCATCGTGGCATTTTCACTCGTTTTTCTTTCTGGACGGCCGCACGACGATACGGTCTTTCCCCCGTGCTCACTCACACAGTTCACTTGCGCTATGGAAGCGCGTGCCGGACACTTCATAGAGAAGTTGCCGCCCACCGATGCTAAAGCAAGCATGATCAAGAGAAGCTTTTAAAAGTTTGTGACAACACCACTCAGCCACGGAGACATTGCTAAGTAATGTGCGACGTGTGTTCAGTGCAACAAACCTCTCTGTGTGAAGCGACGCTTCAAAGACTATCACACACAAAAAGGTTTCTATTTAGAGAAAGAACATTTTCTACCTAGAAAATACTCTGGTGTGTTTTTTTTTTTGCACCTCTGTGAGCCATGTTTATTGCAACGCATAATATATATATATATGTATAAATTATAAGTGAAATTTTTTAGAATCTTTCTCAATGTTATCATGAATAAACCATGTTTATGTAACAACAAAAATTATTTTTTTGCCACTTCACGGTCACGCAAAAGCTTTTTTTTGTTAAATAAAATCATCAGAAGAATTTACTTTAGCAATAAAAAGATTTCACATTTTCAGACTGCATTTGGCAAAAAAATTCAACCCTCAAAGGGTTAAAATACATTCAATTTGGTTTTAAAGTAAGTGCGACTCCAGCACCTTGTGACATTGCCATGACTAAGACAGAGGCCCCTGGTGACGTTCCACAAAAAATCTAGTATCGCTGACGTCCCAGAACATTCACAGGGCGCACACAAAACGACGACTGGCACGGGGCAAAGGCCTCGCCACTCTTGCTATGTTGTCGGGCGGCCCTTAAGGCGGCTTCGGCTGCTTGCACCACGAATACTACTTACTTCCCCAAGGGGGACACACTCAACTGTTCGAAACACCCACATCATTTCAATCATCGTACATGGGTGTCCCGATTTGAAAACTGCACGTTTGTCAACGAAGCTTGAGAGCAGATTGTCTCGGGCACTCCCCTGCTGTGGGACACTAGTTTCTTGAGATTGTAGGTGAGCGTTTAGAAGTTTCAGTAGAAATGGTCCTAATTAATGATGCTAGCATTAATTACACAATACGATAGAGCATTTACGATTCCATTTCGGCATTGCCAGACACCAAGGCTACAAATTACAGTAAAAATGTCACAAACGACAATTTCGCTGTCAAGGGTCCTTTAAGGTGCTCACCGGCAGGGCAGAAAGCGGCTACTGCGCAATTCAACTCGGCCAATAAGAGTCATCCAGCTCTTTTCTTCGCTTTCGGCAGTCTGACACTCTGCTCCTGCTCTGCCTTTCTCAGCCATGCGGAAAAGACGCCCAGGAGCATGTCAATTAGACAATGGGAACTACACCCGCTGAGCTACAGGACAAATGGGGCGACTGCATTCTGCAATCCGTGCGGGACAAACGACAATAACGATGACTATGCTCAACTGTTAAAGCATCTGTGCCATCATAAACAAAAACATTTTTGTTTGTTTTTTGCCTGTTGTAGAATACAGGACACGCATGCCTTCATTTGAAATTATTTGCATTCCTGAAAAAAATCTATTGTGCTCATATATTTGCAATGTTAGATGCCTAAAACGTCATTTTCTGCCTGCCTATTCTTCGTGCCTAGAATGAGGTTTTTTTTTTTTTTTCATGTGAAATAGGTGACAATTACTGTTGTGTGACCATGACACCCCAAATAAGTTTTTTTGTTTTTAGGGCGTATAAGAAATGTTCTTACGCACTTTGGGAGCATTGTGAGTGTCTTAGCAGGGTGCTCTGGCACTCTAAAAGCTATTGAACGCTTCGAGGGGTTCTGCAAAAAATAATTTTCAATTATCTTTCGCGTTCTCATTATCGTGCACTTAGTTCTCGGTAAACTGAAGTCATTAGAATGCATTTGCTAACCACTAATTGCAATTCCATTGCTGACCATTAATCGCAACTTCAATGGCAGTGGCATTGTGTGTTTCAACACAATGCGATAACCTCTTCAGAAGTGAATTGCGATGCTCCATCTACAAGCGTGTCAGATTCCCGTAGCGTAATTTTTAGGTATTCAATATTAGAATGAAGTAATGCATTGCTTTTAAGTGAGTTTCAGCTATTGATTGTAATTAGCACGTCACAATATATTTAATTATTCTGCAGTTGGTCATGTTCCGTATTGAAATGAAAAGAATGAATTCATAGGCTCCCAATGTGTGCTCAATTAGTTTTTGGTAATACACACTCAAACCTCATTATAACAAACTTGCACCTAACACAAAAATAACTTCGTTATATCCAAACATTCATTATAGATGTATGTTCTTAACACTATGTCTATAGCAAGACTATTCTTCATTTACTTCGTTATATCAAAATTTCAGTGTATTCACTTGAAGACAAAAAAAAACAATAATGCTTTTTATGTTGGTTCTCGAATGTGGCGTGCAGAACATTGTGATGCCTTCACCGAAGTGATCGGGTACAGTCACATGCAGCACACACTGAGGTTAAGTCGTGACATATTATGTGCAAGGTTCAATTGATACAATGAGCAAAGTACCATCTTCTTCTCTTTTGGCCACAAGTTGACACAAGGAGCATAAGCAAGTTGCATACACAAACGTAGACGCTGGAGAGCCACTCACGGGGACTGCAGCTAAATTACTTGTGCAAGCTGCCCAAGTTGGCAGCACTCCCGATGCTTTCTCCAAACTGTCTGCAAACGCACCTGAGCCAAACTTGCTCGGCAGGAAGTCGGCGCCTGGATGGGTGGGCAGCTCAACGCCCTTGATCGCATCCGACAACCGCTGGCATTCCGCGCCGACCACGGAGATGACGGCACGTGGTGCACTCACGTGCTTCTTGAAGAAGTGGGCCAGCTGCACGAAATTGTGAGTTGTCAAGTGCAGACTGTGCGCGTCAACAGATTTCCGCTTTGTTTGAGAAAACATTCAAGTTTTTTTTTTTAATACGTAGCTTAGTGCTGCCTAAGTACACGCAGTAAAGGGAGTCAAGATTTAACTTTAACCACACCTGAGTTTATGGGCGTCATAGCGCTGCCTCAATGCTGGATGGCTGCCACGACAAAAAATCGCACCCGTGACCTTGTATACTTCAGTAAGATGTCAGTGTGTGTTTTAAGAGCTGCCAAAGATGTGTACATGCATTCAGTGTGCTAAATTCGTAATAGAATCAATTAGACATATTTCGCGCATTAGGGTGCCAGCACAAAGCACAGTCTGCTCATCTGATGAAAGTGTTGACATCAGAGTTGGCGAAACTTTCAACTTGAAAATGATGAACTACTGCACTGGTGATATGTTGCTATCGCAGAAGGCCGCGTGACAGCCAATAAAAATTAAGAACTCTGCCACAGTAACAGGTTGTGTTATATATCAGTGATATATCGTACCCGTTCTTACATTTATGGTCCCAGACTTCCTATACTAAGTCTCCAATGTTTCTCAACAAGAGCTTGAGGAAGTTGCAGATCGAAAGCTGCAATGTCACCAATGTGGTTATCATCTGTTATGTATGTGGTTATCATCTGTTCCTTATTTAAGAAGCAACAAGTTTTGAATTGTGTGCAGTCTAGCTACGAATATCATGTACAAAAGAACTGTGTCGGTGAGTAATGCTACGTGCAAGATACAAGCGGATGAGTGATAAATTTCTAACCAAAACAGACATTTTTGAGAATAAATTTAAATAAAGTGTTATCTGGTCACCCTTGCTACTCAGGTTGGATGCTAGTAATGGATACCGCGAAACAGTGCAGTGCTTTGGCCCAACCTCGGACTACCGGCGACAGGTGACATGTTGAGATTTGCATCACATGCATTGTCTGCTGAGGCACCCCTTGGCAGCTGTTGGTAAGAAAACCAAGCAGCTGATGGCTAATTTTAGCCAGGATTGCTTAGACAGTTGATGTGTACTGCTCAATGGTATCTATTAACTAATTTCACCACAGTTATCCTTTAACTCAGGGCAACGTGAAACAGCGATGCTATATGAAAAGGGTACAGATCAAGTTTCAGGTCTATATCTTCAGAAATAATTTTTTGCCTTGTAGCACGTGTAATTTTCATGAGCAAGAACATAGGAACATGTTTGGTGCCATTCAAGCACAATTGAAAACGAAAGATTGGAGTGCGCAACAGTCCAGAAAAAAAACTTTTTCTTTTTTTTTTCATCAAAAGCCTCAACTCTGCAAAAGTGTACATGTAAGACTGAAAGGAAACGCAATACCCCGGCAAAGTTATGTGGCTCTTGTATCACAAGCTCTCAAAGTTGGAACAAAATCAACCAAACAAAACATTTTTTTACACCTCACCTACAAAGCACCCTAGCATCATAAAAATGTCCACAAGGCATCCAAAAAACCTCCTAAAAGGGACAGACTTTAGCAGATTGCACGTGCAAAGGAAATGCGCTTAAAAAACTGCCGGCGCACTTTGAGATGCAGATCACCACTCACCTTTTCATTGTTGTAATGGCCAACGAGGAAGTCCTTGATGTACAGGGAATTGGCAAGGCCGCCTCGGAAGGCAGCGGCGTGCACCGCCTCCATGAGCACTGTGGAAGACAGTGCACACGAACCACCGTCACTTGGCAGAGTTCGCGACAGCGCAACCTGCCTTGACAGTTTTGGAGCAGGCATCCACAAACATTCACGAGTGAAATTCTAGCTTGAAACTGAGTCACTTGTGAATGTTCACCATACTACAACTTTGGTTCTGATGGGTATAGAACATCCATTTTTTATTTATTTATTATTTTTGTTGCACTGCGCACAGTTCTGATTCCATATTATGATGATATGCTTATTTACTTTGTAACTCACTCAGTTTGGAAAAAAATCTTGCTCCCCAAAAGGCACATGAAACATTTTCTATTATACAAACTACACATTATAATAAAAACCAGCTGCCTATTTGAAATCAGCGCCCAATAAACTCACCAAGCATTATCTATATTGATAAAGAAATGAAGAGAGAATTTTAAAAGCAGGGTAACAAGTTTTTGAAGCAGGCATCTACAGACGCAAACTACAAATGCAGCCTTTCCATGGTCAGCCCTCTCAGACGCCCTTTCCATTCTGTCCTTAATTTTCCTTTCTTGATTGAACGCGTCTTTTTGTAGCTCATTAAGCATGTAGCAACTAGCCCAACAGAAAGTTTTATTAACGTAATCTCCAGATGAGGATTCCGAGTTGCAAAGAGATATGGCATGCAACACTGTTCATCCCCAACGGGGCAGTGGCCGAGGAAGGAGCGACTGACCGGCCTCTCGGTTCTGCCTAAACAGGGCCAGCTCCTTGTGGAGGTGGGGTGCCACATCGTCCACTTCCCAATGCTTGAAGGCCGGCAGAAACGCTGCCTCGTGGACAAACTTGAGAGCCACATGACTGCACAAACGTACAGAAAGAAATAAAAAGAAAAAGCAGGCTTGCTCGCCACACTTCAAATGTGACACACCGTGACACATCGGCATTCTACCCAAGAATCCATAATGATGACAAATGCAAATCAACTCCACCTTTGAATAGGGTAGTGAAGAACGGAAAGATTGAATTGTGGGATTTTGTGTGACAAAACTACAACATGATTACGAAGCATGCCATTGTTGGAGACTACGAATTATATAATCTTGCGATTCTCATGGCAGGTCGTAAAAATGTCTAGCTCTGAAAGCGGTGTGCGCAAGTCGGGAGATAGCAGTTCCCGCGACTCCGTTGCTTCTGCAGATGATGTTATCGATGCGTCGAATAGCAACGAATTCGAGGACGACAATCGTTACTTGGGCCCATTGGAAAAGTCGATTTTATGATTCCCCGTATAGATTGACTCTGATTATGGGTCGACCCCCCGAACATTGGAGGGCGATTTTATGAAAAAGAAAAAACAACATACACCTATAATCGGAAACGTATGGTACGTACCCAGACCATCGTTAATGAAGCATTTACTACATCTTAGTTACAACCCACTAGCCAAAATTCCTCCCGGAGTTTACCAGCAATTTCTCACTATGCAATTTCATTTCTTTGCCAGAAGATGAGACAGACGAGTGAGCACAGCTTGAAAGAGGCACGAAAACCCTCTGAAGAGAGAACAGCAATGCAGTAAATCACGTACGGCACGTATGGACAGCTACGAATGCATGCGTACACTTGGAAATATGCACAGCTAACACGCATAACATAGAGCACCAAATGAATGCGCTCAAGGTTGTACTATGCAACGCTGGTGCTTGATTTCATTAGAATAATTAAGATGTGCATTAACCACTAAAGGAACATAATGTAGAAAAGGGTGTCAATCCAGCTCCGCTGTGCTGGTCTAGTGGCTAAGGTACTCGGCTGCTGACCCGCAGGTCACGGGATCGAATCTTGGCTGCGGCGGCTGCATTTCCGATGGAGGCGGAAATGTTGCAGGCCCGTGTACTCAGATTTCGGTGCACGTTAAAGTATCCCAGGTGGTCGAAATTTCCGGAGCCCTCCACTACGGCGTCTCTCATAATCATATCGTGGTTTTGGGACGTTAAACCCCAGAAATCAATCGGTCAGGGTGTCAATTGAACGATATTTCACTGCTGAATTTTCATTTCTTTTTTTCATCTCTCTCTTTCATTAACACTCAACCACAGGAGCATTCCTTTGGCTCACTGCAAAGAAAGATATGTAAAAAAAATATTAAAGGGCTTAATTGCTAGAGAAGACATCTTTTTTTCAACTTGTAGGAGTAGGACATCAGCACTTACGCATCGTCACGGTTGCACTCCAACAGGTAGATGATGTGCTCTCGTGTGCTGCACGCCCTGTTGGGAAAGGATGAACAAGTTTTTAGGCCTCCAAAGGATCTAGTAACTGAAATAACTTTCTTGAACTGGCTTACATTTCTTCTAGTTTCCTGCTGCTGCAGACAAGAGAAGAATGGTCGTCTAAAGAAAAATTTCAGTGAGTCATCTAAAAGCAGGGTTTTGTGTGTTCCAATAAATTAAAAAGAAAGCTATAAAGAGTCACTAGAAGAACTTTCGACGATTCAGGTTTATCCGTTAAACTCCAGATTGCAACGGCCAATATGACCACATTTCGTTCGTTATGAAAAGAGCATGTTCAGAACGATCGTTCATGCATCAGCCAGTTTGGCCGGTATACACTTTACCTCATGTCAACAGTATCTCGTAGAAGGCACCCATCACGCATTTACAAAGGACTTGTCGCACATAAAACAAGAGACCACGTAGCAAAAGACCCCCAGGAGTTCAAGCCATCTTGACGTACCGTCCCCCAGCAGCACATGGGCATGGCAGAGAATATCAAATGCAGTTGAACCTCTTATAAGAGGCATGTCCTGGACAGCCGTTCTTGTTTTTTTTTTTTTTTCATATGGAATGTCTCTTATAAGCAGGGTACCACGCATGCATTTTCTTAACCCACACTTTACTGCAGGCACTTTGGTGTCTCTTACACCCATTTGACTCTTACATCAGTGTCTCTTACAAAGGGGTTCACCTGAACACAGACCTTGTGAAGCATACCCGTCTATAAATCCAAATTTCAGAAAATTAGAGATTTACACAAAATAAACTCTTATAAACACCAGATGCTACCAAAAATGAGCAACAAAAACAAACTCCAAAAACGCAGAACCTTATTTATAAGCTGTCATGGCCAGAGTGCCCGGCGAGCTACATCGCTAAAGCAAGCACTTTTACGACAGAATCAACCAACACAGGATTTACATGTGGAGATGGGATGTTCGGTGAAGAGCTCTTGGAAAGCACTTTGAGAATCATGATTATGCGATCGGTTCTGACAGTGCCCTTGCCACAGACAATGAGACAAACCTGGGGAAAAAGGCTTCTGGTTGAGTCGCCATTAGGCCTGTGCAAATAATGAATTTTAGGTTCGAAGGGAATTCAAAGCCAATAGTGATTTTGATAGAATAATTTCAAATCGAATTTGAATGGTATATATGACATTTATAGAAAAATGGCCATATTTATCATGACCCCTAACTAACCTGCAGAATATTTTTTGAAGATTGAAACAAGATGTCTATGCAAATGCTTTCCTTTCTGTTGTTCAAAAGAAGCCTAAACAAATTTGATTAGTAGCGGGATTTGACTTTCGGTAGGATCCGAGTGATTACCTGTAAAATACGTGACATCTTAAAATTTATCGTACTTGGAGCATACAACCTGTCATAAGCTTTTATGCTTGAGAAATTGATTAATCAATTTGAGGGTAATAAGCCCATTTAAAGGGGCCCTGCAATAATTTTTCAAGTAGCCATGGAATGGATTCACTAAAGAAGCTTATTGCCTTACAAATTCACCACCACAAAAATTTTTAGAATCCACCCAGTACAAGCAGAGTTGCAAAAATTAGTCACACGCTGCAATTGCATTATCTCTTCTTGTCCCGATGAAAGCGCTGGAAGCTAAGCAGGGAGAGATATAGAAAATAGAAGAAAATAGGTCACACGCGCCTTGTAACCTTGAGCACATTTTCTCTCTCTATTCCTTCGAACATGCAACTTTTCAGTGAAATCATACGTGTGGACAAGTGGCGGCCTTCGTGGCGGCTCCAATAACGACAGAGCGCGCCGTGCTGAAATCGGCCAATGGCTGATACAATGGCTGTGACGAGTGATTTTTGAGCTTGTGGCGTCAATTTAGGAGAGAAGAGAGCAATTTTTTAGCTGACTTGGAATTTATTGTGGATTGCAGGCCGCATGCTGCGCTGTAATATTTGGCTCGAGTGTTTTCAGTAGCCTCAACCACCAAGCAGTAGCGTTTTCTGACCATACTCGAAAAGTGTTGCAGGGCCCCTTTAAAATTGAAGTGGGGCTTCGCGGCAGAGCGGATTTTCTCTGGATAGGTGCTCTGACCATTTAGCACCCCCACACTGCGGTGAAACCATCTTTACAAGTGGTTAGACACGGTTTAATATACATTTATTCGTTTATTGTGATTACTTCGAAATTTCCAATAATTTAAATTCGAATTGAAGTGAATTCGAGTACTCTATTATCGTTATAATATTCAAAGCATTAGAATATTCACACAAGCCTAGTCGCAATAGGTTCCGAACAACTCTCAACAACATTAAAGGGACCCTCAAACAAGTTTGACGATTTTGTACAAATACATTGGGCTGGTAGACCAAGTGGTGAGGGTCATTTACAGACTGATTTCAGCCCTTTGTGTAAACTGTGCAATTTATTACAATGCTTTAAAGCTGCGAATCACTGCATGTCGCTGCAACTCAGCCAAACACGTTTTCAACCACGCAATCACAGTAAGACATGCTCTGGCAGCGCGATGTCACCCCGGCTGCTGATCTAACAGGCCGTGGAATGGTGGAAGCAAGATGAGCTGGTAGGGTGGCGGCACCAGTCGGAGCAGGTATCAACCAGTCCTTGATCATCCCTGTTTCCAGACGGCGTATGTGATGGCAGGTGCACTGTCTAATGGCCTCCGAGATAGCGCGCTACCTGCTGGCCTGTAATCTCGAAGGTCTAGACTGCGTGAAGCTCAAGTTGTTGAGTGCGCTCATGAGAGCTCCATGATCACCAGTGATGCCAGTGTGCCTAATGAGTTGAGCAGGCAAGGCAGAGGCGAGAAGGAGGCTATGATATAATTGTCCCTAGCGGCTTCGGTACACGGTGTGTCGCTAAATTTGTGGTGCGATCGATTTGGTGATGCTCTAGCCTAAAACGCTAATAAAACCTCAAAAAACAGCTTCAGGGTACCTTTAACTGCACATTGCAAGCATTGCCTACTGCAAGGGTGCACGATGTTCACGAGGTCATGGAGAGAAGCAATCAAGTTGATGAGAAATAACGATGCTGCTTCCACGACCAATGCACTCAAGCCTGGCGGGAAGGAATAATAGGGTCATAAAACATTGGGTCTCAAAAACTAGGGCCCGTGTCAGTTCAGTGTAGAATTATTTCACCTAACCAGGCACATTGCAGTCAAAGATGTTTACATTTAAGCCTTTGTTCTTCCACTGTGCCATTTACTGTGCCACCATGAACGTCAATTCAAGCACAACACAATGAGTGGGGTGGCATCTATGTGTGACCATGGCTGCTGGGCGTACACAGATGTCACTCTACTCATGAAAGGGCTAATAGGTCCGGCCCAGGGATGCCTACCCGTGTATTAGCTACGCGATATTCTGTGACACAGACATGTAGGTTACACCTTACTGTACTGGATCTCCATCTGCCAACCACGAAAACCCAGGGAAAGCTAATAACTAACGCTGTTGATTTAATAACAATGGTATTAGCAATCAGGAAGCAAGAGCTTTGCACGTTTGCTTATGTACCCTTCTTGAAAAGCAACGTGCACTTGACGAGTTCAATTACTTCACCCTAATCTTGCAACTGCAGCCCAACAAGTGCAAAGAACGCTGCACTTACGTCAGGTTGGCACCGACGTACTCAATGTTCTTGGTGACGGCAAACTTGGAGTGGCTTTTGGTGGCCTGCAGAAAGCCGAGACAAGGTGTAAAATATGTGGCTAACTAAACAACAGGCGTGCGCTCGAGAAATAAGACGGACATTTATTAGCGTCCGCATGAGCCCAGGACGTAAAAATTGGTCGTTCAACCAATTTTGTTCTACCAAAAAAAACAACAATTCAGCTATTCGGCATACATTCGTGCGTGATTCTCAATGACTGAAAAGTTAATTGCAGAGTTTGACATGCCAGAATAACAACGTGATTATGAGGCACGGAGCAGTGGAGGCTGGATGGATGGTGAAACTTTATTTACAGGCCCAAGAAACGTGACTAGTGCACCGTGGAAGGACTTCGAAATAATTTGAACCACCTGCAGCCGTTTAGCGCGCACCTTAGTAGAATTACACAGTTGTTCTTTGCACTTTGCCCCGGTTTGAAACGTGGCCACTGCGGCCGGGAATGAATCCAGCCTCCTCGGGCTTATGAGCACACTTACGAGCACCATGGCTGAACAGCTAAGCTACCACGAAAGGCAAATGTGCTCTTTTCAGGCCTGCTGCGAGGCAATGTTGCTTTACAATTTGACTGTGAATCGCTTAGTAGTTATGGAACTACAGTAGAATCTCGATGATACAAATTCGAAGGGGGGCACACATAATATTTGTATCATACTGAATTCGTATGATTCGTATGAACCAAACACAAGTTAAAACTGACCATGAAGATGAACAAGAACATTATTAGGGTCAACTACTTCTTGAAAAAAAAAAATGTCCATGACGTTCTTTTGAACTTTTATGCTTTCACCGCCTTTCAATAAAGTGCCACGGTTTCCTCACTCATGTTGCTGGCACTTAAAGGGCGTTCACAATTGGTATCACAGGGATGGAAAGCGGCAAAACTTGTTGGAAGTTCACTCGCTTCGCCGCTTAAGCGACCAGAAAAACGTGGCGTGATGTTGACACAGAAAAAAATGAGTCTAGGAATATTCACACAGGAGAATTTAAGCGAAAACGCCAGAGCGGCTGCAAAACCACGTACGGGTCTATCGAAAACGTTCACATTCATTCTGCCCCTCGTATATGCCACCGCCTTCGCCGCTTCAGAATTCATTTCATTTGGCCTGTATCCTGAGCAATAAAATTCATACCGAGTTCTAGTTATGCATGCAAGTTTACAGCTATACAAATGTCGCTTTAAGAGATACACTAGCAGAAACAACATGAGCGGACGCACCGGCAGCGGCGACGACTGATTCAGCCAGCAGTGCAAAAGCAAGGCACATTAGGGCATGTAGACTCGCTGCTGCTGCACCTTCTACTTTCAGTGTCCGCAGCGATCGCAATCCAAACCAGGCTCTCGATGAACGCATCCTTGCCAAGGCCGCGAGCTTTGTTGAGCTGCACAGGTAGTTCACGATAGCGCCGACGCGAGCCACTACCGATGCCTTTGCCACCATCTTGAATTTGCAGCTCGTTGTTTGCATCACATGGTTTGAAAGCTTGTGCAGCCTGTGTGGAGTCCTGTGGTCTAGGCAAAGCCGTGAAGCAAAAAGGCGATCTGCTATCGCGTGGCGGAAAGATTGGTCACCAACAGATTTTTTCGTATCGGCCTTGCTGCGTGGTTTTCCGGCCACTTAGGCAGCGAAGCGAGGGGAATTCCCGCAAGTTTTGCCGCATTGCCTCCCTTCAAGGCCAAGTGTGAACAGGTCTTCCTCCTACGGACAAGCCGTGTTGTGCCGTTCACAAGCAGCGGTCAATCGCGTGTTCGTATCAACCGCGCCAGCTGAAAAAACCGTTACCGAATCATAGTGCATTTCATAAAATGTAGTCCATCCGAACCTTAAAATTCGTATCATTATGAAATTTGCATCAGCCGTAATCGTATCATCGAAATTCCACAGCATGCATACTAGATATTACTTTAAAGAAACTTGACCTCGTTGTTAACTTCGACCAAGCTGATTCAAAATTTTGATATTTAGAAACGAAAACTGAAGTCAGCAGACTGAAGGAAGGAAATTCAGGATGCAGGGCTTTGAACGTTTTACAATAATGGCCAAAGATTGGCAAGACTGAAAAACGAAACTTCGGCATATAAATTTAAAAACTTATAGCTGCAAAAAACATATATCCATGCTACATCTTGTGCTACTGTTGTCCTTGTATAGGTTTTGGCGTAGTTTCAAATTCTGCAAGCTCAATGCTGATCCACTACCATGAAGACTGACAAAGTGCGTAGCATAGACAATCCAGCAATCCCTTAGCAATCACGCGCTTGCCGAGGCAGTGGCACCTTCTCTTGCACAGGGTGGTTCTAATTTAAATACTTCAGAATCCTTTTTTGCTATTTTTAGGTGAATTATTGCAATTAAATCTTCGTTATTAGTGTAGTTTATGAAATTTTAGACCAGGTAGGTTTACCGTTCACTTTTTTTAGGATAGTTAGCCTTGTTATAGGGCTGTATTTGACCACTGCGCGACCAGACCATTGTGTGACCATGCGACGCGAGACAGCAGAGGGACAACAAGCTGGGCCCCTAAATGGCTACGCACTTGACAAAAAAAAATAAAAAGTAGTTAAGCAATAAGTATTGCAGCTGTAACTACAGTATCCTTAACATTTCAATGAAATGCCTTTCAAATGGTGTATATATATTGCCAGCATGAAAAAAAAAAAAAGCTTTGTGAAACAAACTAACCAAGGTTGCTGCATTGCGCAGGGTGTGGGTGATGCCAAGGTTGCTGCCATCTTCATACCTGGCGCCAGCCTTGACCACAATGGCGAGCCGCGTGACTGGCGAGTAGTTTTCTAAGGCGGTCACTGTCAGGCCGCTGGGCAATGTGGACGTCTGCAATGCCACAGGCATAAGAACAGCTGTTATTCTGCTGGCAAAAAAGAAAGCATGTGGCACAGCACCAAAAAATTTGGCAGCTTGCACTAGCTGCCAACTAACCTTATTATCAATGATCATTAGCAGTGTCTTAATTAGCAAGGCCATAACTTTCATATATTAAATGAAGAAATCCCTACTTATTTTCTTCCTAATTATTAACATCGTAATTAAATTTATCTTAAAATAGCTTGGGTTTTTGGCTAGACCAAACAGGAAGACCGACTCGGAATCTGAGAGAGCACGTGCCAGCTGCTGATTAGTTATTGGACTCCCCACGGCGTAACAAAAGAATGAGATCCATAATTACGTGCAGTATGTGATACACATAAAGTAGGTAACAAAGTGATACCGTATTAGTTGTGCATAACATGGTCCAGCACATTTTGGGACATTCATTCCTTTGGACATGCAGTGTAGCCATTCTTGATCAGCAAGTGAATTATTAACTCTGAGCAGACACTGTCTCAATCCTTGACGTCTCGCAGTAGTGGTTAAAGGTGCCATGACACGGTCACTCAACAATTTGACGTATTTAAGGCAAAAGTAGCTGCAGAAAATCCGTTGCGCCTATAAATACGTGGCAAATGGACAGTAAATTAGTATAGTAGAGCAAAATAAGCTCTAGAAGTTACCAATTATAAAGTGCACCCATTGCGGGCAACCATGATTCTGCCATGGTGAGTGTGACACATGGTGCATGGAGCAGAACCGTAGTCATCAACCCAAGTTTCAACCACTGGAGATAGCTCAATTTCAATACGAAGCTAAAGAAAGCCTTAAGAGCTAGATTAATCTAGCAGCTAATGACAGGATAAAATTGTTAGCCAGAATGCAGGCACTCGCAGAGCAAGCAGCTTGTTACGTCACGGCTCGCGAGTGCATCAATGCTGGCATGATTATAAAAATATTCAATTACAAATTAAGTGCTTAACGAAATGCCCTTAAGTATAGCCCGCCCAGATGTGATCGTAAATATTACACCCAATAACACCGATTGTGAAAGAAAAGTGGGTGTCGTGGCCCCTTTAACTGAAAATTCAATGCAACACTGCCATAGGTCTCATTTTTGTAGTTTCTTGGTTAATGAAGCTTCAACTTACGAAGAAAGTGATCGAAAATACTAGTAAATTTAGGAGTTGTTTTCATTTACTGAGCATATAATCAAACAAAGAAACTTCACAAGCAGCTGCTAGATTTTCTTAACGGAGCAGCTTAAGCTCGAGCCAAGTGCAGAGGTATCCATAAACTCTCGGTGGGTATGCACCACAGGAATCGGGCAAGCCCCATTACAGAGAATAGCAGGTGCGAAGGAAAGAGAGAACAGTCGAGGAAAAAAGGGGAGCGAAGGAGTGATGGAGCGAGTGGGGAAGGAGGTTTGAGCCTGGGTTGGGAGACAGTAAAGCCTAGGAGAACAAGGAGTGCTCAGGCAAGGAGCCAGGACGGATTTTGATTTGATTGATATGTGCGGTTTAACGTCCCAAAACCACCATACGATTATGAGAGACAACGTAGTGAAGGGCTCCAGAAATTTTGACCACCCGTGATTCTTTAACGTGCATCCAATTGTGAGCACACCGGCCTACAGCATTTTCGCCATCGAAAATGCAGCCGCCGAAGCCAGGATTAGATTCCGTGACCTGCGCGACAGTGGCCGAATAGCTTAGCCACTGAACCACCGTGGCGGGCCGAGCCAGGCATGAGGAGAAAACACTGCTTGGGAAAGTGGAAAGGAGGAAGAGGAGGAGACATTATTAAGCTATCTTGGTGCGGCAGGATTCAAAGCTGATTGCCCACAGTCAGAAGGTGGGCGTCATAACTGTTGGGGTTTAATGTCTCAGTACCACAGTATGGTTATGAGTAATGCTGTAGTGGAGGGCTCCGTAAATTTAAACCACCTGGCGTCCTTTACCATGCACCGAAGTGCAAGTACACGGGCCTCGAGCATTTTCGCCGCGGTGGTGGGGAGTTAATCCTGCACTTCTCAAGTCAACAGATAAGCACCGCAACCACTAAACCACTGCAGTGGGTTGAAGGCAAGCATTGTAACCACTCAGCCATCCAGGCACAATAGCAGAACAAGCATTTATGGGAACCATGTGACCGCCCGGTCGCATATGCTCTCCCATATGTACGTGCAACAAGTTCGTTCTTGCAAGGAAGTGTGGGGCATACCTCAATGTCTTGCTTGGGCAGGCATTCCAACTTGCTCTGCGATACTTTTGGGGACGCTTGTGCGGCAAAGGCTCGGACCTACATGCAAACAGTCAGAACAAGTCTTCCAATCGGCAATTTTTTTACAATTCCAAGGCACGTGTATCCTTTTCCCAGCAGAAAAGTTGCACAACGCCTTTTAATCTCGGAGGTATTTGTTCTGGCGACACCAGTTGTGGTTGTCCCTACCAAAATTGCAGAAGGCGGCACAGGACAACAAGAAGACAAATTTGAATAACAATTTTGAAGCAACTGCAACAAAATCTGAAGCATCACGGTCAGACTACACAAATATGGCTCACTTGAGATGGTAAACAAAAAGACGTGTCATTTTTTGTGCACTATTACATGCACACAGGAGCGACTCGCCAACCATGCGATTTTGATGCGACTATAATTTTCATTCTATTTGTCTGCTTTCAATGTTACTGGCTGATGGACTTGACCAGGACTGATGAACATTTATTTCACTGCATAGTGATTGTAATATTGGTTCACTAAAACTACCTTATAACAGTCACTTATAGATTGTGCAATCCTAAACAGATGAGTAACCTTACTTTACAGTATAGCCAGGTGCCAGCTATGATGCTTGTGTTCTTGACCCTTTGTGCAATATCTACACAATTGTGTACATCACTCATTTTCCCTATTTGCACCAAGTAGAGGCTAAGAAAGAGCAAGGTATATTGTACTCCGGACTAACTGAAGCTCCTGCCTAGTAAATTTGCCTTCATTTAACCTCCTATTGCAGTGTAGTGATACGTGTGATCACTTTTCTGAAGGCACTACCACGATCGACGAGTGGTGCGACGTGCCGCTTCCTGCGAGCCATGTGAAAAGAAGAAATTTTCTGTGCTCAAAATGAACGTAACAGAAAATAAATTTGCACTATATTCCTAGCCTGAGATTTTATTCTGTTTATGCCAAAAGTAAGCATCTATGACTTCAGGGTAAAGAGTTATTTAATTACAACTTAATTAGCAAGAGTTGCTATAACACTCAAATTCAAGAATTATCTTATTATTCTTGTTGCAATAGAATATTCAGTGCCTTGAACTAACGTTGAAGCGACTTGACACAATTACAAACGGTTCTTCATAGGTGGCATCTGAAAGGGTTCAGTATCACTTCTACGCATTCGCGAACTCGGCGTATGCGACATTCATGGTACATCTAATGAAAGACTTATTACCCATATCCTAATGAATGTAGCAAAATAAAATATATCTGTTGATCTTCAGTTTTCTTTCTGAGAAAAAGATGTTCGTCAGTTTCTCACAAAAGTTGATGTTACTTCGTCGAAAAGTTTTGGCCAGATTTCTGTTGGCTATGACGATGTTTATTTATTTATCGTCTTTTTTGAGGCCCTAAGCTATTGGTTTTGTTAAGCAGGCCATTACCTGACACCTGACCCCCCCCCCCTCCGCCTTCTTTGCGTCCCGTGCACTCACATAACACCCCCGCCCCCCTCACACACACACTATGACAGTGGCCGTACCATGGTGCATTTGACCATGCATCTGGAGTCGCCGACACAAGGTGGGAAGTGCCATCGATTTGTACAAAACGTTTCAGAAAAAAAAAAAAACACGCCCCTATCTCAACCTACGTCAGTTTAGCTAATTGAGCTTATGTTCTCAATAATATGCCTAAAGACACACTATCAGAGCAATTACATGCCGTGTGCAAGAAAACGACGTCCAAATTCGGACCGACGCGATTCGAGTGGGCCAATCGGCGCCACATGGCAGAAAACGAAACGAGAGCTGCATGTTGTGACAGATATCTGTTTTCCCCCCCTTTTTTTATTCCTTACTTATTTTTGAGGAAAAGTGTTTTGTGGAAAAGGTGTAAAGCGCACAACGGCCCAACTTCATCATGCTCCACAACGGCTGAACACAGCGAAGTACTGTTCAGGGCCCGTGTAAACGCGAGGGATGCAAACCGAAAGCCCATATCCGAGCAACAACGACGTGCCTGCCACTAAATCACCGTGTGCGAAGTTTGTAGGCAACACACAGTGAACGTAATCGGTTATGAGCGGGGTGAAGGGCTTAAAGGCCACAACATACTGTAAACTGGGGGCGAAAGCGGCGGCAGTACTACGAAATAACGCGAAATGGCCCCCGACAGCCACGGTGGACACCCTGATCGATCAGGGCTCCCAGGAGAATCCGGAATGCGCGGAGTGTGCACTAAACGAAGCTTTCGAAGAAAATTGTGTCTTCGCTACGGTGAGCAATTAAGCACGATCACTGACCGAACAGTCATGCCAGAGTTCGGCGGAAAGTGACCCCCAACGTTAACCTTCAAGAGCACTGCCGGTCATGCCGGGCAACGTGGCGCGCAGCCTGTACGCCAGTGAGGGTGCAAACTCCACGTTGGTGGCCTACGCATAACAAAGGCTCTGAACGTACTAAATAGCGTGAAAACGTCGAGCAAACGTTACCGCATGAAGCTTCAAGCAGGGGATCCGTGCAAGTTTCGCCGCCATGGCTAACCCACCATACATCGAGAGCAGAGAGAGAGAGTAAAAAGGGTGTATATAGAAAGTAGAGCTATGGTTGAGCTTCTGGAGTAATTTACCCTGAAGTAGAAAAGCATAGCGCGCCCTTTGACAGAACAACACACCAATTGAAATATAAACTTTTAACAATTCAAGTTCGTATAAGCCTAAAGTACGCTAAATGATGACCTGTAGTCGAAATTTGGGCAAAATAATTTGTGAACGTGGTCTAGTCTAGTGATTTGCAAAAGGCGCGCTATTCAAATAGCTTGCTTTGTCATTGGTAGCTGATAGCGTTCTAACGACCATTAAATCATCGTAATGACCTCAAAAATGCCCTAATCAAACCCCGGTACGCCAAAAAAGCTCCACTTTATAGCAATACGTCGTCATCGGTTGGCTCTGTTACAGAAGTGGTCATCATTTATCATGGCTTGCAAGTTTAGCTCCTTAAATGAGGCTAGTAAGAACCAGTAAAATTAAAATACCCGCACCATCGCTTGCATGCTGCGATTACCGTATAAGTCACTCATGAATAACTTTACGCACATACTCTTCCCTATGTGAACACAAACATTTCTCGTTCCAGCCAACTTATTGTCGAAATAACTGTTTCTAGCTATATATATCTGTCGTAGCGGTAAGACGAAGGGTTTAAAGAGTTTGTCCCCCCCACCCCCCATCGAACTTTTTGCACTTTGTATGCGCATAGGCATGTGAACAGAAGGTGGGTACTCACCCCCCCCCCCTGAATATCTTAGAGGGGGGCGCAAAATGGTGGTAACAACTAGCAACTTTACTAAAAACTCCGGCAAATCCGTGGCCTGGGCACCCTACCTGGGCCTAGGCCGCCCCAGGAGGACTAGAGGTCCCGTCTATTCGCTGTCTCACGGGCTTCCGGATGGCTCACAGTTGATCTTGTAGGTTGAAGCTGCGCAGAGCGGCCATCCACCGTGCCACAGCTTCATCTGGAGAGACTGCATTTTCATCTGATAAAATTGCACATTCCCAGAGGATGTAGCTAAGTGATGTGCACATGATGTGTCCAACCGCACAATTTGCTGGTATAATTTGAATAGACGTCTCTCTTAATATAAACGGGGTTTGGGATGATGTATGGGTTTGTAATTGCCTCCAACAACGCTAGCATTTGTCGCCGTGGCACGCTTTGAAAACTTTGTCATATCAGATGATTTTGAAAAATCTCGCTTGGCAGAATCTGATTTTTTCATCTTAAATACTCCAGGAAAAATCGATGGTGCTCCTTTAGAATGGTGTAGATATCAATTACGAGCTACAATGCAAAGTCCCCCCCCACCCCCACCCTACCATAAATTTTTATCTACACAGGTCTGGTCTGGCACAATCTCCCCTATGCCTCCACTGCAACCCGAGTGAATCCCTTCAATATTCTTCAATCCTTCAATATTCCTTCAATCCTTCAATATTCCTTCAATCCCTTCAACATGCAGGTTATCAAAGGAAGAGGCTGTTAGATGAACCTCTCCGTAGGTTGGCTCTTAAATTCATCCCTTCCAGAGGTCCTTTCCTTTAGAGTAACTGAAAAAGGGTTAAGCCACAGGAACGTTTATGAGGCCGTATGCAATTTTTTAAAGGCAACAAAACGAATATAATGTTAGGCGCGTGGAGGCATAAATTCACTTTATTTGAAACCATATTAGCTTGCTAGTTTTTTCATTACCTCCATTTATTTTATTTCTAATCCATCGTTTACCAATCTGTTTTTTGTTTAAACATCCCTATCTAAATAACCCGGCTGGTAAAACAATTCGATCTCACAAATGAGGCACCATCCGTTTCATGGCCAATCCCCCGTGGTGGGTTGCGCCAGCACTCCGAGGAACAACCAACCAACAATCCACCGCTTCGAATCTATCGACTTTGGGCCTTGCGGTAAAATCTGCCTCATACATTTACTTGGTAGGACAAGAGGGCAAGGGTGGCTGCGACAGCCACCCTTGCCTGCGACAAGGGGGCAGGGGTGCTCCGGTGCCAGAATGTTTTCACTGGCGCCGGCGCCCACAAGTGAGTTCATGTTTTTAGACAAAGCGATTGTAGTGGAGCATACGCACCAACGCGTATGCGCCTTCGGAAGACAACAAAAAGCCCGTGCTCTGCTTGCGCGAGAGTTTGTGCCGCCTTTGCTAGACTGGCCGTACGCCCACTTTCTGTTGCGACCTCGTTGCGACTTCTCGGCTCGAATAAACGTCATCACATTTGGTGGAGGCTGCTGAGATCCCCAAGAAGACCTGGAGGCTGCTGAGAGGCTGCTGAGATCCCCAAGAAGACCTGGAGCTCCGCTCTCGCAAGTTGCCTGAAAGACTACCGCGAAACATGACTGACGCAGTCGCCAACCAGCCCGTCCCAGCCCAGCCAGCACCATCAGCTGCCCCGTCTACCTGCCCCGGCGCTACTCGCCAGCGGGACCCACCAATCTTCAGCGGAAGTGGTGAGCAAGACGTCGAAGACTGGCTGTCCTTGTACGAACGCGTAAGCGTCAGCAACAAATGGGACGACGACTCTAAACTCGCTTACGTTATCTTTTACTTGGCAGACGTAGCTAAGCTTTGGTTTACCAACCGCGAAACCGCCATCGCCAACTGGTCCTCCTTTAAGACCCTCGTAACAGAAGCGTTCGGCCGACCAGAGGTCCGCAAGCTCCGCGCTGACCAGCGTCTGCGCCACAGAGCCCAGCAGCCTGGCGAAACGTTTACTAGTTACATAGAGGACGTACTCGACCTCTGCAGGCGTGTGAATCCATCTATGCCCGAAGAAGAGAAAATTCGGCAGATTCTCAAGGGCATCGAGGATGGCGCGTTCCAGATGTTGCTAGCGAAAGGCCCAAACACGGTGGCAATCCTCGTAAGCCTCTGCCAGAGCTTTGATGAATTGCGCCGTCAGCGTTCCATCGCCCGACAGAGTGTCCCACCGCCGGATTCGATCTCGGCCGTCGCACTCACAAATGCCAAGGTTTGCCAAGAAAGTCTGTCCAACCAGATCAAATACTTCATCAGGGAGGAAGTCGCCCGACAGCTCTCCCTGCTGCCGCATAGCGACGCGCCCACCGCAAGCCTGCCTACGACACTGCAGCAGGCCATACGCACGGAAATTTGTGATGTCCTCCCTACAGTGCAGGCCCCTTACCCATGCACTTCAGTAGCATCTAATCTCTCAGCTGTCGGCTACGCACCACCTGCACCACCTTCACCTCTCAGCTACGCAGCTGTGGTCGCGTGGCCCCCACCGCATCCAGTCGCCTTATCAGCTCCACCTCCTCCGGCCTCGCCTCCAGTTTACAGGCCCTCACCTCGCTTTTTCCGTCGACCTAATGAGTGGCGCACCCAAGACAATCGTCCTATCTGCTTCGCCTGTGGCATCGCTGGCCACATTGCACGCTTCTGCCGCCGTCGCCCCACACCGGCGAACGCATACTTCGGAACTCCTACCTACGCGCCTCAGCAGGCCACCGCATCTGCATATGAACAGAGGCACTCAGACTCGGATCGCCGCCCATCGACTGCTCGTTTCTCATCCCCTCGTCGCCGGTCGCCATCGCCTATGCGCCGTCGACCACCTCCTGAGGAGGGAAACTAATCAGTGCAGTTCCAGAGGCAAGAACTGCAACTTGTGCGCAATTCCCAAGGCCTCCGTTTTCGCCGAAAAATGTTGTTGATGTCGATGTTGAGGGAGTCGCCACATTAGCGTTAATTGATACCGGGGCCGCCGTTTCTGTGATGGACGCCAAATTTTGTCGGAAACTGAAGAAAGTGACCACATCTCTCTGTGGCATGGTGCTGTCCACGGCTAGCGCGCAACGCATTCATCCCTCGGCTATGTGTACGGCGCGCGTCGTCATCGAAGACGTTTTGTACGTCGTACAGTTTTTTTGTTCTGCCATCTTGCTCTCATGACCTTATCCTCGGTTGGGATTTCTTATCAGGTCATGAAGCTATCATCGATTGTTCCCGTGCCGAAGTGTCCCTTGTGCCAACATATGAATTTCCACCACCCGACCGGTCTCCTCGGCTCTGCAAACTCATCGCTGACGACGACATCACCTTGCCCCCGGAAGCTTCGGTCCCTGTAAGCCTTTCATGTGTGGCGCAACTTGACACCACGGTGGTGTTTACGCCATCTCCTATTTTTACTGAACGCAAGGGCATCGTGCTCCCATTTGCCGTTCTTACGATTGCGTCTGGTTTAACTGTAATGCTGGTTACCAACCACTGCAACTACCCCATTGGCTTGCTTCGTGGTGAAACGTTATGATATGTGCAACCTGTCGACCATATCAATGATATTATTCTTCCCGACGAAACGCCATGTCAGATTGCCGCAATCACTCAGGCGTCTGAGCCATCAAGCTCACCAGCCTTCGACAATGCTATTGACGCCGACCTTCCCCCCTCGCATCGCAGCCAACTTGTTGCTCTCCTTAACAAGTTTCGCTCTTCTTTCGACTTTCAGAAACCTGCTTTGGGCCGCACCACGACTGTCACTCATACTATTGACACCGGCTCACATTCGCCTCTGCGACAGCGTCCTTACCGCGTTTCTGCCGAAGAGCGCCGCGTCATTACGGAGCAAGTAGATGACATGCTTAAACGTGGAGTCATACAGCCTTCTCAAAGCGCTTGGTCGTCACCCGTGGTTCTGGTAAAGAAAAAAGATGGCACCGTTCGATTTTGCGTGGACTATCGCCGCTTAAACAAGATTACAAAGAAAGACGTCTACCCGCTACCACGAATAGACGATGCTCTTGACTGTTTACAAGGCGCCGAGTACTTCACATCCTTGGATCTGCGTTCTGGGTATTGGCAGGTGCCAATGGCTGAATGTGATCGCCCTAAAACAGCCTTTGTAACGCCGGATGGCCTGTATGAGTTCAAAGTCATGCCATTTGGGCTCTGCAACGCGCCTGCAACGTTTGAACGCATGATAGATACCATATTGCGGGCCCACAAGTGGAAAACTTGCTTGTGTTACCTAGATGACATCGTAGTCTTTTCAGCTGATTTCCCGACACATCTTCGTCGTCTCCACGAGATTCTGACGTGTCTAGCTTCTGCAGGCCTACAACTTAACACCAAGAAGTGCCACTTCGCAGCCCGAAAACTAACCATCTTGGGACACGTCATCACAAGAGACGGTGTTCTTCCGGACCCCGATAAGCTTCGAGCTGTCGCTGACTTTCCAATGCCCACATCACTGAAAGCCCTAAGAAGTTTCGTTGGTCTTTGCTCTTACTTTCGTCGCTTCGTGCGCAACTTCGCGTCCATCATTGCACCTCTGACTAGTCTGCTTTCCAACAGCAAAGGTATATCTGCATGGTCACCTGCATGTGACGACGCATTTCACCAGCTGCGCCGCCTGCTGACCTCGCCACCTATTCTTCGCCACTACGACCCCACTGCTGCCACAGAAGTTCACACTGATGCAAGCGGCGTTGGTCTTGGCGCAGTTTTGGCACAACGGAAAGGCACCCAAACCGAATACGTAGTCGCTTATGCAAGTCGCGCTCTTAAGAAGGCTGAATTGAATTACTCCGTGACAGAGAAGGAGTGTTTGGCCATAATCTGGGCGCTTACGAAGTTTCGCCCGTACCTTTACGGCCGTCCTTTCGACGTGGTCACAGACCACCGCGCTCTATGTTGGCTGTCCTCCTTGAAAGACCCGTCCGGACGTCTGGGCCGTTGGGCACTTCGATTGCAGGAATACGACATCCGTGTCGTATATCGTTCCGGTCGCAAGCATGCGGACGCCGATGCACTTTCCCGATCGCCATTAACACCAGATGTGGCTTCTCTGTCACCCCCTTTTACAACCTTGTCACCACTCGACAGCACTGACATGCTTTCGGAGCAGCGTAAAGACCCATACCTTGCCTTGTTAGTCGACTACCTTAACGATCCGTCTTCTGTCCCTTCCACCGAGAGCGCTGCGCCGGCAAGCAGCCCACTTTGCCTTACGTGACAACATTCTGTACCGCCGCAACTACACGCCTGGTGGTCGGAAGTGGCTCCTTGCTGTCCCAACTCATATGCGCTCTGACATCTGCATGAATTTCCATGCAGATCCCCAAAGTGCTCACGCAGGTGTCCTGAAAACCTACGAAAGGCTGCGCCAACGCTATTACTGGCGAGGAATGTATCGTTTTGTGCACAAATACGTTCAGTCTTGCACCACTTGCCAACAGAACAAAACACCTCCGCGGCACCTTACTGGCATGTTACAGCCGCTCCCGTGCCCGGCTCGCCCATTCGACCGCGTGGGTATAGACCTCTATGGCCCCCTCCCATATAGTAGCTCTGGAAACCGGTGGATTATTGTCGGAGTCGACCATCTGACACGCTACGCTGAGACTGCAGCTCTACCGGCAGCGACCGCCCACGAAGTTGCACTCTTCATTCTCCGCAGCTTCATTCTACGCCATGGTGCTCCGCGGGAATTACTCAGTGATAGGGGTCGAGTGTTCCTGTCGGAGGTCATCCAAGCTATCCTCGCTGAATGCAACATTATCCACCGTAAATCTACCGCATACCATCCACAGACAAATGGTCTTACTGAGCGGTTCAACCGCACACTTGGCGACATGCTGAGGATGTACACCTCCTCCGACCACACTAACTGGGACGCTGTATTGCCCTTTGTTACCTTCGCTTATAACACCGCGACGCAAGTGACTACCGGTTTTTCCCCGTTCTTTCTATTGTACGGCCGCGAACCTTCCCACCCACTCGACACTATACTACCGTACCGCCCTGATGCATCTGAGTGCTCCCCACTTTCGGAAGTCGCCAGATACGCTGAAGACTGCCGTCAGTTGGCTCGGTCTCTGACAAGTGAGGCTCAAGGTCTACAAAAGACTCGACACGACGACGCTCACCGCATAGCTCCTACATTTCGTGCTGGCTCCCTTGTGTGGCTTTGGGTGCCCCCGCACGTTCCTGGCCTGTCTTCTAAACTTCTGGCCCGGTACCATGGTCCCTACCATGTCATTGACGCGACCTCCCCGGTGAATTACGTTATCGAGCCATTAACACAATCACCAGATTTGCGCCGTCGAGGACGCGAGACCGTACACGTCGACCGTCTCAAGCCCTACTACGACCCCCTCATTGTGCCTACTCCCTGAGTCGCCAGGATGGCTACCCTTCATCCCGGGGGTATTGTAGTGGAGCGTACGCACCAACGCGTATGCGCCTTCGGAAGACAACAAAAAGCCCGTGCTCTGCTTGCGCGAGAGTTTGTGCCGCCTTTGCTAGACTGGCCGTACGCCCACTTTCTGTTGCGACCTCGTTGCGACTTCTCGGCTGCGACAAGGGGGCAGGGGTGCTCCGGTGCCAGAATGTTTTCACTGGCGCCGGCGCCCACAAGTGAGTTCATGTTTTAGACAAAGCGATTAACGATTTAGTGCACTTAGTACTCTACTATGGCAAAACGAAAATCCATTCAAAAGTGGGAGAGGGTGTGGGGTCGTCCTTAAGTTTCGCCTTGAGAAGCTTATCGTCATAGTGAACGCTTAATTAGTGAATGAAATCTTTTCGAACGATGCATCCACTACGTGGCCTTGAGTGAATAAGCGCAGTAACCTGAGTGTCTTTTGTAGAGGGTAACTGGCCTTAAACAATAATGTCGTTATGATAATCACATGTTCTGATCCAAATGACAACGTACACTTGTACCACGCATTATTACTGCAATATTGCATGTTGTATTGTGAAGCGTGTATATTGTGAGGAACCGGTTTATTCAGCCAGGCTCGAGCTAAATCACGCTGGTGATGATATTTTCAGATGAAGAAGATGTACAGGTGATGATGATAAGAAAGAGAATAAAGAGTCATTCGCTTGTCGCGCTCACACTAATTCCCCCGCGCAGTGAAAGCGGCCGCCTGTTCGCTTGACAGTATTATGAACTGCGTCGCGCATAAGGCTTTAAACGAGATACGTGCACTATCTCTGTTCCTCCGCAACGATGATCAGGACTAGCGCTAAGAGGAGAAACGCGGTAATTGACAGGAGATGTCTGTTCGACCACCGTGTACGGCCCAATGAAGCGACTGATGAATTTGTCGCATAGGCCGGGGACGCGTAGTGGAGTCCATAGAAGAACTTCGTCACCAGGGGAAACACTCACAACACGGCGAGACGAGTCGTAGCGAGATTTTCGAGTGTCTTGAGAGAGGCTGGTGTTAATACGGGCCTGGTGACGGCAGTGTGCGAGACGAGATAGGAATTCTTCAGAGAAAGGAGCCGTCGAGGGTGCAGGGGCCGAAAGGAAAGAGACATCCAGAGCGAAACTCGGCGAGCGACCATGGACGAGAAAAAATGGAGAAAAGCCGGTAGTGCGTTGAGCAGCCGTATTATAGGCGAATGTCACGAAGGGTAGAATTGCATCCCAGTTCGTGTGGTTGGGGTGAATGTACATGGCGATCATGTCTGATAGGGTCCGATGAAACCGTTCAGTCAATCCGTTGGTCCGCGGGTGGTAGCTAGAAGTGGTCTTGTGAACAGTGTTCGAGGCACGCAAAACTTGCTCGACAATGGAAGATAGGAAGACTTTGCCACGATCACTGAAGAGCATGCGTGGAGCTCCATGGCGCAAAAAGATGTGGCGAAGAAAGAAATCGGCGATCTCAGTGGCAGTCCCAGATGGTATAGAAGCTGTTCCTGCGTAGCGGGTAAGGTGGTCGACGGCCGTGACAATCCAGCGATTCCCATTGGATGATATAGGAAGAGGGCCATACAAGTCGATTCCAACGACTTCAAAAGGCGAGGTGGGACAAGGAAGAGGTTGCATTAAGCCAGCCGGAGCAGTTGTTGGTCGTTTTCGCCGTTGGCAATGGACACAGGAGGCGACGTACTTAGCGACGGCTGAAGAGAGGCCAGGCCAAAAACAACGACTTCGTATTTTGTCGTAAGTCTTGTGATAGCCTAGATGAGCGGCGGTTGGATCATCATGAAAGGCTTCCAGAACTTCACGTTGCAGAGAACGTGGGATGACGGGTACCCACTTGTTGCCATCGATGTGGTAAATGTAGCGACATAAAGCATCACCGACAAGCTTAAATTGTTTAAGTTGTCGACGGAGTCTGACGTTTGGAGGAGTAGTAGAGCCGATCAAGCGGTGAACAATGGTGCGGCAGTATGGGTCGACACGTTGTTGTGAAACAAGGACGGATAGGGTGGCAGGTGATGAACTTAGCGCTGCGATTGGAGAGGTGCTGTCGTTTTAGAGTATCGATGGTGAGTGGCTTCCGCTGGGCAAAGGACAGCGCGATAGAGCATCAGCATCTTGATGCTTTTCCCAGATCTGTAGGCGACATCGAAATCATACTCCTGCAAGCGTAGCGCCCAGCGACCGAGGCGACCCGATAAGGTTTTCAGCGATGAAAGCCAGCATAGGGCGTTATGCTCAGTCACGACGGTAAAATGACGGCCGTGAAGATATGGTCGGAATCTTTGCACTGCCCAAACAACAGCAAGGCACTCCTGCTCGGTGATAGTGTAGTTCTTTTCTGGAGCGGTAAGAGCACGACTTGCGTAAGCAACGACGCATTCGCGCGAGTTTTTGTCACGCTGCAAGAGTACCGCACTAAGACCATGACTACTTGCGTCGGTGTGAAGGATGGTAGGTGTGGTGGAATCGAAGTGGCACAGTACCGGATCCGACGTGAGGGCTTGCTTCAATGCCGTGAAAGTGCTTTCGCAGTCTTCGGACCAAATTAAGGGGACGTTCTTTGCGAGGAGTTGATGGAGCGGAGACGCAAGTTCCGCGAAACCACGTATGAAGCACCGGAAGTAAGAAGATAACCCAAGAAAGCTGCGCAGGTCCTTTTGACGTAGTGTACGAGGAAAATCGAGGGCAGCGGCAAGCTTCTCGGGGTCGGGCCGAATTCCTTCTTTGCTGACAAGGTGCCCGAGAACCTTGATTGACTTGCTAGCAAAGGTACATTTCTTGATGTTAAGCTGTAATCCGGCTTTTGCAAGGCATGTGAGGACTTCGTCAAGACGTTGTAGATGCTGCGAGAACGTGGATGAAAACACTACTATGTCATCGAGATAGCACAAACATGTTTTCCATTTCAAACCACGCAATATGCCGTCTATCATGCGTTCGAAGGTGGCGGGCGCATTACAGAGTCCAAAAGGCATCACATTGAACTCGTACAACCCATCTGGCGTTGAAAAGGGGGTCTTCTCTTTATCAGACTCCGACATATTGGTATCTGCCAGTAGCCTGACCTAAGGTCGAGGCTAGAAAAATACTCTGCGCCCTGTAATGAATCCAGTGCATCGTCGATCCGAGGGAGGGGATAAACATCCTTGCGCGTTATTTTGTTTAGCGCACGGTAATCGACTCAGAAATGCACTGTCCCATCTTTCTTTTGAACGAGAACAACTGGGGATGACCAGGGACTCGAGGAAGGACGTATGATGTTGCGTCGTAGCATGTCTGAGACGTTTTCCTCGATGATCTTGCGTTCTGCCTGAGACACACGATATGGACGCCGATGTACAATATGAGAGCCGTCAGTCTGGATGCTGTGAGTAGCGGTGGTAGTCATGCTGAGGGCGGGCGAGTTCACGTCAAATAGAAAATGGTGTCTATTTAACAGGGCGAGCAAATCTTCAGCTTGATCAGGTGTTAAGTCATTGCTTATTGTTGCGGACACAGGTGTGGCAGGGGCATTGAATGGCAGTGATTGTGACTTCGGAACATCGTTGTGGTTGTTGTTCGGAAGAGTAACAATCGCAAGAGGCTCACTGTCAACCACGCAAGATACTGTTGAGCCACAGGGGAGCAGTACACACTCGGGCGTTTGATTTATGGCGGTTAGGTACGTAGACCCATCGAAGAAGCGAATAAGCCCTGGTGTGATCACAATGCCCCTACGTAGGGTATGACCGTAAGGGAGAATTAGTACGTCGCCATCCACAATGTCGGTGCAATTAACACTTATAATTTCTTCGAATTATAGCCGAAGTACATAATCTGACTTGGTGACAAGGCGGATGCGTCCATCGTGTTCAAGCGGAGAAGAGTCAGTGGCATTTAGGTGCAGGAGGCGCTGATGACATGATATGAAAGCGGACGCAAAAGACAAGAAATCCCACCCAAGAATGAGAGCGTGGGTGCACTCACGAAATACCGCGAAAACAATGTGATGACGAATGCCTTCTATGCAGACACGAACGGTACACTGTGCAAGTGGACGAATGAGAGCGTTGGTCGCCGCACGTAGAGGTGGGCCGCCATAAGGTGTGGTGACTTTTCGAAGGCGGGAACGAAAATCAGCACGAATCATCGAAACGGCAGCGCCAGTGTCTACAAGAGCCTCAACGTGTACACCTTCTACAAACACTATCAAATTTGATGGCCGCTCTGGAGGAATTGTTAGCTGTCCAAGGGATGCAGTTTCCCTTCCAAAAACTGCATTGGGGAGTTTTTCGCGTGGGCGTTCGTGAAATGGGAGGCGGGCCGTAGAGGCGACACTGAACGGCGACCTGGTGAAGGCGACCTGCGGCGAGACGTACGGGAATTCCCAGGCATGTCCGTATGGTAAGTATGTGACGGTGAACGGTAATAGGACGATCGGGATGGTGGTCGTAGGTAGTTCATGGTCGGACGGAAGCTTCGATGTTCTTCGGGAGCATAGCCGCGTTGCTCATCTTGTTGGCGCCTTCGACAAAACCGAGCGATATGTCCTCGATAGCCGCAGTATTAACAAATTGGTCGAGGTGGGCGCTGAGGTGCGTAGTAAGGTGGTGAACGCACTGGCGGTGATAACGAAGCCACAGGCGTATGGTCTGCTGTTGTAGGCACAGAAACGGTGGGTGCGGCAGAGAGCGCGGCAACTTCGGCGTACGTGTGCGTCTGGCGCACGCAGGGACTGTTGGAACACGTCGCACGCGATGCGGAGGCGATCTCTTGTTTAATCAGGACTCGCAAGCTAACTTTTTCAGAAAGGAAAGTAACTTCCGCAGCATAGGAAGAGCAGTGCCCGTGCAGCTCTTCACGAACGATGTCGCGAATAAGCGCACGCAAGTCGAGGGGTGCAGGCAAACTAACGTCGGTGGCATCGTAGCAAAGGCGAAGAGACTGAAGCTCGTCAGGTCGCTGACAGATGGTTATCACGTCCTGGGTGGTGGCAGGATTTTGCGTGGCGAGGGCGTTAAAGGCGATGGTGTTAATGCCTTTAATAATGTGGCGTATTTGGTCGTTCTGAGACATGCTGGTGTTAACGCGCTTGCACAGTGCAAGGAAATCCTCAATATAAGAGGTGTAAGATTCACCCGGCAGCTGCGCGCATTCAGCGAGTTTCTTCTTGGCTGCCTCAGTGCGAACTGCAGGGGCACCAAATATCTGACGAATTTGCTGCTCGAAAGTGTCCCAGTCGGGAAGATCCGGGTGGTGGTTCCAGAACCAAGTTTTCGCAACATCGGACAAGTAAAATGGGACGCTGCGCAACTTCTGTGGATTGTCCCACCTGTTCAAATCGCTGACGAGGTCGTAGTTCTTGATCCAGTCTTCGACATCATCGCCTCGGAAACTGGGAAACACAGGTGGATCACGCAGGCGAATGTTGTCGGGCGGAGCGGGTGGCGGTGGCTGCAGTAGGACGGCGACGTTGGATGGGCCAGGGTTTTCTTAGGCCGCCATGGCAGGGGGTTGTATGTGACGACCCGAGCGGAGCTCCAGCGAGAACGGGCGAGAGGACTTGAGGGAACGAAAAGCACAGTCCACCACTTGTGAGGAACCGGTTTATTCAGCCAGGCTCGAGCTAAATCACGCTGGTGATGATATTTTCAGATGAAGATGTACAGGTGATGATGATATCAAAGAGAATAAAGAGTCATTCGCTTGTCGCGCTCACAATATACAGGACGCGTGTGTTTGCAAAGCATGAAAGTTACTTTCACTGCATTTACACGCAGAGGAAGTTACTAACACGATAGCGTTAAAGAGCTCGTTTCACGAAAATCCCGCCGTCCGTGTCGTTGGTTGTCAGCGAGAAATCATCATCTTGTGCGTGACCGAAATAATCGAGAACGATGGAAGTAAAAGAAATAATAAATTGTGGTTCCAAATGGGTATCAGACCCGGGTCGTTTGGACGGCAGGCGGATGTTCTACCACCCACGCATATGCTATTGAATACAGTGAACATAACTCCCTCTGCTTGGAAATGCAGTGAAAATAACTTTTATGTTTTACAAACACGCGCGTCCCGTTTGCGTGTACAAGATGAAATGTTGTAGTAATGCGTGGTACAAGCGTACATTGCTATCAAGCGTCAGAACTTGCGATTACTATATATGACTATAGATGGTTTAAAGCTGGTCGCCCCTTAAGACCACGTAGTTCGAGAAGATTTCATGCATTATGTATTTGAAGTACGCACCGGGGACAGGGTATCGCTATCGTGATCAACTCCCAAGGGCGAAGCTCGAGTGTCCCCTAATTAATTCCACTATATTCGCAAGTAGAAGCGCGGCTGTGTGGTAGAACCAAGCAGGATTAAAAAAATTTACTGGAGTGGAAGCTCCCACAATTCCTTGCCAGCAGAAGTGGAGCCATCTTTTAAGTGCCGCTGCCAAGATGGCGGAAACATATTTAGAGGTCAAGTCGCTTTATATGTTAGTGTTAATTCTATGCTAGTTCTATATTGAAACACAATTGTTCTCGACGAGATAACACACAACAACGAGTATGGTTGACTGAATTTCTCAAGAACATTGCCTCCAATCGGAGGCTCACTAAGGAAAACTAGCAACACTAAGGCGCTCATGGATCACTATGTGACCCAAAAAAGTTTCCCCATTACACTCGTTGGGCGTGCGAGGAAAACGCTCCGTTCTTAATCGCTGAACGGTGATACTTCATCATGCCCCAAGTAAGATGGCCGCCACAGCCGCCATCTTGCCAGAGGCACGGCTTTACTCCTAGGCTATGATTTACACTCCAACAATTAATTTAATCCTCCTTAGGTAGAAGACCCGCTTATAATTGCCCCGTAAACAGCCCGTATTCGATCCCCACTCAGACCCAAAATTTTTTATTTGCATCGTTCTCGATTTCTCAATTACGCATAAGATGATTTTTCGCTCACAACCAACGACGTCGACACCGACGCCGGAATTTTTGTGGAACGAGCTTCTGTGACGAGCTCTTTAACGCTGCCGCGTTAATACTCGGACGTCTCAAATGTAGCCACTATTCGTAAATAATACGATTACTTTTCACATTGTTGACGAATATATTTCGGTATCAACTGCACCGACACACACGCAGAAAATTGACGCAGAATACGATACGTATTTGTTCCGGACGGCTATCACAAGCATTAAACACGAGCGCCCAAGGCTGCGCAACCTGGTGAGCGCCGAATATGCGACATTCATTTGCATTCGTAGAAGCGTTCTGCGCATGAAAGAGGAGTCTGCAGAGCCGCGTTCCACTTCTGAAGGCTGTCGTTAATCTCTGGCCAAGTCTGCTGCGCCATCACCGAACAACGCAGCAGTGATGTTCGTGGCGTTGCCGATGTCGTCGATGTCCAGGTCGTGGCCGGCGTTTTGAGCTTCCTTCGCGGCAAGCTGGGCTTCTCTCAGAGCGAAGGTGATGGCGACCAGGGCGGCGACGACCAGCGTGACCGCGACCGCAGACATCTGCGCGAACCACAGGGTGGACCTGCAATACACAGAAACATCGTTGTTTATAATCACGCGCATATATCGGTATAACAGCTATGAATAGCTAGCGTGACAGCTATCAGTGGCCATCGAATGACATAAGCACAAGTTGTCAGGAAACATATGCTGGAGGTGTTTGCAGGCGTTGTCGTAGTTCATTGAACGCCATTTGCTGTTGTTCACCCCAAAAGAAGGGGACGTCCTCACGTGTGAGTCGTGTCAATGGCGCCGCAATAGACGAAAAGTCCTCAATAAATCGCCGGTAATAGGCACACAACCCTAAAAAGCGTCTCACGGCCTTTTTGTCGCATGGTGCAGGAAATTGCGCTACGGCGTCTATTTTGGCAGGGTCAGGTCGAACACCCTCGTGACTGACGACGTGGCCTAGGAAGTTGAGTTCGTTAAAACCAAAATGACATTTTTCCGGTTTTAAAGTAAGGCCGGCCGAACGTATGGCTTGAAGGACGGTGAATAAACGGCTGAGATGTTCCTCGAATGTTGCTGAGAATACAATAACATCGTCCAGATAGACCAAGCATGTTTGCCACTTCAGGCCTGATAGTACGGTGTCCATGAGACGCTGAAAAGTGGCTGGCGCCGAGCACAAACCAAAAGGAAGCACCTTAAATTCGTATAGACCATCGGGCGTCACGAAGGCCGTTTTTTCACGATCTCTCTCGTCGACTTCTATCTGCCAGTAGCCGCTTCGGAGGTCCATTGAAGAGAAATAGCGCGCATGACGCAGCCGATCGAGTGAATCGTCTATGCGGGGCAGTGGATAGACGTCTTTCTTCGTGACTTGGTTCAACTTGCGATAATCAATACAGAAGCGCAAGCTGCCGTCTCTTTTCTTGACCAAAACCACGGGGGACGCCCAAGGACTTTTCGAAGGTTGTATGACGTCATCCGCGAGCATCTTGTGTACTTGCTTCTGAATCTCCTCGCGCTCTTTCGGAGACACACGGTAGGGGTTTTGCCAAATCGGTCGCGTGTTGTCTTCAGTAATGATGCGGTGCTTGGTCAATGGTGTTTGCTGTACCTTTGACGTACGCGAAAAGCAGTCTTCGAATTGTTGTATAAGTTCAAGCAGGCGCTTCCTATCAGAGGGCGGTAGCGTAGAGCAGATGTCCACCGACAAAGTTGTCGAGGCAGGGACAGCCGCGTCATCTGGTTGCAAGGTAAAACAATCCCCGGCTTGGTCTACATCGTCGTAGTAGGCAATTGCGGTACCCTTCTGGATTCGACGGCGCTCGTTGCTGAAGTTTGTGAGGAGCACTTCTGCCTGTCCACCAGTAAGCGCCAGGACGCCCCTCGCGATGGAAATGCCTTGCGTGAACAAAAGAGTGACTATTTGCTCCGCTATCACATCTTTATAGCAAGGACACCCACTGGACACCGACACAAGGCAGCAGGATCTCGGTGGGAGTGTCACATCGTCGGCTATTCGCAAACGGCCGCGCGGTTCTTCACTGCTGTTGTCGGCATAAGGATGAGCGCAAAACGTCACCATACGTTTAGGGATGTTGATAACAGCGCCATGATCTTGAAGAAAATCCATGCCCAAAATTAACTCTTTACAGCAGTCTGGCAACAGGACGAAAGTGGCCACGAAGCTAGAATCTCCGATGCGAAGTCTTGTGGTGCATTTACCCGTGGGTGTCATCAGCTGACCACCAGCACTCCTTATGTGCGGCCCTGTCCACGGAGTCTTGACCTTTCTGAGGCGGTCGGCGAGCTCTTGTCGCATGATGGAGAAGTCGGCGCCAGTGTCGACCAGTGCTGTAACGTGATGTCCGTCAATGAGAACGCTCAGATCGGCACGTACAACTTCATCAGCATTATTATTCGTCGTCGTATTCATCGTCGTTGTCGTCATACCTTCTTGCGATGATTGGGGGAACTTTTCAGTGTGTCGACGATTGGCAACCTTGCCCCCCGAGGTCGCATCAGTTAGTTTCCCCGGCGCGGGCTTGGCGAACGGCCTCTGGTGACGTCCGCGTAGCTCTGAGGGAAGTCACGGTGACGCGCAGGTGATGGAGATCGCCAGCGACGCGGTGGGGTTGCTTGAGCAGGCGATAGTTGATCGGCATCGTGGGCACGACGATCTTCGGAGCGGAAAGAAGCGGGACGAGAAAAGTTCCCGAACCCAGAATCGCCGTGACGGCAATAGCGGGCAATGTGACCAGGTTCTCCGCAGCGGTAGCAAATAGGTCGACGGTCGGCCATGCGCCACAAGTCAGTTCGGCGAACTGGTGGTCGTCTCGTAGAATCTCGTTGCCACCAAGGTACGGCAGTGGGTCGTGGCTGGAAGGGCGTCGCCACAGATGTCGGTGGAGGACGACGGACCACATCAGCGTAGCTCGCTGGGTGTGGCTCAGGATTTGGCGCGGGTGGTGTAATGGCTTGCCTCAACTCCTGGCGGACGATTTCGGCAACAGATGCGACTGGCGGTTGGGCAGGGGGCACGCAGAGGGCCCGAAGTTCCTCACGCAGTATTTCTCTAATCATTTGTCGCAGGGAACTTTCGCATACGGCAGTGTTCTGAGCTGCAGCACTTACTGCCGTGTGGTTCTGCAGGCGGTCAAAGTGTCGGCGTCGTTGTTGCAGTGCACGCTCGATGACTGTTGCCTCTTTTATGAATTCATCTACAGTTGTAGGTGGATTTCGTACGAGGCCCGCAAACACTTGTTCCTTAACACCCTGCATTAGGTGACGCACCTTCTTCGACTCGGGCATTTCAGGGTCAGCTCGTCGAAACAGACGGATCATACCCTCTGCGTACATGGCGGCTGTTTCATTGGGTTTTTGCACACGTGCCTCAATCACTTGCTGTGCGCGATCCCGTCGGTCCGAGTTCAAAAATGTAGCGAGGAGCTTTCGACGGAAGTCTTCCCAAGATTGGAATGTAGCCTCGCGGTTCTCATACCACGTGCGAGCGCTATCTTCCAGTGCGAAATATGCACGGCCAAGTTTGTGCTGTTCGCTCCAGTGGTTGGATACAGCGACCCGTTCGAACTGTTCGAGCCAGTCCTCGACATCCTCGTACTCTTCCCCACGGAAAACTTCAGGAACGCGAGGATGTTCAAGCGTTACCTGCGAGGGAAGAGCGGTCTGCGATGGCGGGATAACCGTGGATGTCGTAGGAGCTGCCATGCTGGAAAGAGGCGGAACAGGTGCGGACTCTGGACTTAGGCCTAGTAGGCGCCGGCTGAATCGATGCACTGGAGTCGTGACGAGGGGCTGAGTCTCTGGACTAGATGAACGGGTCCCAGCAAGACTGTCCTGCATCAGGTTGTAGGCTCCAGCACCTCCACCAGTGTCACGACGTCGAAACAGAGGTCTTGCGGCAGAAACTGAGACGCCAGAAGCAGGTAGGTTCTTTTAATAGAACGCGCAAAACGAGTTCTTCTTTTTCATCCATTTCGTTGTACTTCATGGCACATGCACAACTGTTATTGTCTTTCTTTTCGAAAAGCACGTGACAATATATGTGTGCGAAGGAATTGAACTCTACATTAGGCAAGGGCGGGGGGCAAGTTCAATCGCAGCTATGTTCCACCCCTCTTTGTTCGAGTCCAAAATGAATTAAGCTTCGTAATAAAATGGTAATGAAGACGTCTTGATCTTGGTTTCCGATTTTGGAGGGGGGATAAAGAAGGGAATCGTGAACAGGTCTTGGAACCCAACTCAGCATAAATGTGGTTCTTGGCTGCCATTATCCTCAAAAGCTTTCAAGGTTATAACACTGAGCTTTAAACAATGACGTGAGGGCTCGGACTTAATGCATCGTAGATAGATAGATAGATAGATAGATAGATAGATAGATAGATAGATAGATAGATAGATAGATAGATAGATAGATAGATAGATAGATATGTGGGGTTTAACGTCCCAAAACCACTATATGATTATGAGGGACACCGTAGTGGACGGCTCTAAAAATTTCGACTAACTGGGGTTCTTTAACACGCACCCAAATCTGAGCACACGGGCCTACAGCATTCCCGCCTCCATCGAAAATGTAGCCGTCGCAGCTGGGATTCCATCCCGCGACCTGCAGGTCAGCAGCCGAGTACAAGACCACCGCAGCAGGGCGTTAATGAGCAGACACATGCAAAGGTATGAGGTACCCTTCCATTTTCATTCGAAAGCAGTGACACGGATGAATGGATTGATATGGCTGTACCCTTTAGTTCAGGCGGTGGCTAACTCCACCAAGCCGTAATAGTTTGTGAACCAAAAACTAGATTTTATTTACTTTTTCATTTAAATAGTGAGGTTGAGGACTCGTACTTTGCGGTGAAGGGTTTAATTTTTACTCGTCCCTTGACTTAAGCCACCAGTCAGATAACCTCCTTCTAGTTAACTCTACCCGCTTAAAGTATATTTTGCCCTCCCTGTCCTTAAACACCAGTGCTATGAAAAACTCTGCGCCATCATCCTGAACTATAGGGTGAAGCCCTTTACAGAACATTATCAAGTGTTCAGCAGTTTCCTCCTCCTCTCCATACGCACTGCATACCGTGTCTACCCCTTCGTATTTGGCCCGATATGTCTTGGTTCGCAATACTCCCGTCCTGGCCTCAAACAGTAGAGAACTACCCCGAGTATTATCACACATCCTTTCCTTGGAAATTTCCTGCTTAAAAGTTTGATAGATCTCTAGTGCGCACTTCTTAATCATGCTAATTCTCCACATATCGGTCTCAGCTTCCTTCACATTCTTCTTAACTGATAATTCTTTTTGGTTTGGCCCCTGCTGTTTTCTAAGTATTTACCAGTCAATTTTCTGGTGCGCTTCCTCCATTTTGTATTGATATTCTTCATGTACAAGTATCTGAATACCTTCCTAGCCCAACGCTCCTCCCCCATTTCTCTCAATCGCTTCTCAAACTTTATCATGCTGCTAGCTTCCCAGTCCTCAAATGATGTCCATCCTATGTCACCTTGTACTTCCCGATTTGGTGTATTCCCGTGAGCTCCTAAGGCAAGCCTACCTATTCCACGTTGCTTAATTTCTAATCTTGCTTGAACTTCTGATCTCATGCACAAGACCGCATTGCCGAACGTCAGACCAGAAACCATGACCCCTTTCCATATCCCTCTCACAACATCATACCTATTGTAATTCCACAGTGACCTTTTTTTCATCACCGCTGCATTCCTGTTACCTTTAGTCGTCACGTATAATTCGTGTTCCCTTATGCTTGGTCCCATTGCTTATCCATACGCCCAGATATTTGTATTTATCTGTTATCTCTAGCGTGACCTCCTGTATTCGAAGCTCACTACCTTCATTGTCATTAAAAATCATGACTGCTGATTTTTCCTTACTGAATCTGAAATCTAACATATCTCCCTCAGTACCGCAGATGTCCACCAATATCTGCAAATCTTCCTTGTTGTCGGCCATTAGCACTATATCATCTGCGTACATCAGTGCTGGTAGTGCCTGTTCAATGAGTTTTCCTTGTTTCACGAAAGAGAGGTTGAAGCCCAGTCCACTCCCCTCTAATTTGGCCTCTAATACTTGTAGGTACATCGTGAATAACAAGGGTGACAGAGGACACCCCTGCCTAAGCCCCCGTTTCACTTCTGTGGGCTTAGATACCTGTTTTTCCTACTTTATAACTACCTTGTTCCCTTTACAGATATCCTTTAAAAGATTAGTGACTCCATCTTCCACATCTAGTGTGTCAACTATTTCCCACAAGTCCTCTTGAACCACGCTATCGTATAGGCTCCCTTGATATCCAAAAATGCTAGCCACAGGGGCCTGTGTTCGTTTTCTGCTATTTCGGTGCACTGCGTCAGTGAGAACAGATATCTTCCAACTTCCTGTGTTTCCGAAACCCATTCTGTAGTTCCCCCAGCACCCCTTCATCCTCTATACATGCCTGCAGTCTTTCCTTTATAACCTGCATCGCCAGCCTGTAGACCACTGATGTCACTGTTACAGGACGGTAGTTGTTTATGTCAGCTTTATCCCCCTTTCCTTTATAGATCATGCTCATCCTGCTAAATTTTCATCCATCGGGGACTTCACCATCGATTATTTTGCTCACTGCCTCTCTCAAAGTCTGCTTAGACTTCGGACCCAATGTCTTTATCAGCATAATTGGAATGCCATTTGGGCCTGTTGATGTACTACTAGGAACCCTCTACTAGGAACTGCTAGGAACCCTGACACGGAGGAAGAAAAGGTAGGAGGGCATGCCCAGCCGGCGCGCGCCAGTGAAAAGTGTGGAGGAAATGACACCATGGCGGCCATATTCACTGGGCACAATAGCGGCGTTGCTATGGTTACGTGTTGCGCATTGGAGCTGGTCTAGCAGTGAGCGGCCGCAGCTGGCGGTGGCATGTGTGCCTCCCCAGGTCTCGTGCTGAGCCGTGGCGGACAATATCCGTGCTCTGCACCACGTAATTGTTCACGCAGTGTTCTCCTGAAAGTTACTGTACTCTTAGCAACGTTTACAAATCCCTTTGCCCATCATGGGGTTTCAAAAGTGCGTAGAACGAGTGCATATCCATATGTCGTGCGGCGGATGACACGGATGAAGCAATTAGTGTTCAGAGAAATTACGTTTTGCACCATGACGAAGCGGAACGACGATGAACGCCATGCAGGTTAGTGACGGTTAAGCAGTGCTCCTGCTTGTGACAACGGACGACGCTTTCGAGCCCAGCAAGATGCAATGAGGACCATGTGCACATACGTAGTTTCATGTTAATTGTGTGTGTACAGTAACAACTTGCATGTGCGTATTAAAACACCTTTGCTCTTTCCGCTTCGTATACTCTCCCATAGTATTGCATGTAATCTGAACGTAACAGCAACCGCGTTCAAGTGTCACTTACACCGTGCTCAAAGTCACCACGGTCGCAGAATGCTGACGCTGGTGAGTTTCCCGCGCAACACGGACACAGTGGCCGGATGCTGCGTCGGTCGCGTGGCGGAATGCAACCATAGAAGGCGCACGACCGATCGTGTTGTTTGTGCTATGGATCTAGGCAGGAAATTTCTGTACAGTTGCTGAATTAATGTCGTGAAAACACTCATCGTTGTCAGTGCATCTGGCGCGCATTCTCTTGTACTTGCTTCATTGTCGGTGAGCTTTTACTCGCTGTTTATACTCGGACAAAATGATTTCGCCCAAGGTGTCGCGCTGGCCCCGAGTGTTTAGCCCCGTTCCATTAGTTTCGGATCGTCACGACACGTGCGCTGCGTAGCTCACGTGCTTTCCGAGCCGGAGAGAGAGTCGTGCCTTCTGCTTTACATTCGGATGTAAACAAGAGAGAAGAATTTGCCCAGTCAATATGGCCGACTTCCGGCTTCATCGCGGCTGCACAACGAGTGACGTCAGGGTATAGTGTACTTCTAGTACACTCTAGTCAGGGCCTCTCCTACATTTCCTTCCTCCGTGAACCCTGACAAGGCAATTGAGGAAGCGCCCTCTGCCGTAGCTCGCTCCAGCATGCGATAAGGACAGGTCAAGTGCCGTTGTGGTCATCTGTTTTCCCAGAGACGCAGCCCACAATCAAAGATGGCTGCTTTCTGCGAGTGATGGCAATACCAGTCTAGCAGTCTACATATTCATAACAGCTTGGGGTTGAGCGTGGGGTTGAGGTACCAGGTGTTAGAACGTGGCTGGATCAGCTCTAGACCAGTGACGGACTAAGCGATAAACAAAAATACGTGCCCATGTGCTCATTGGAGTGGAATCATTACATTCCATGACATATTTTCCCTTGATAATCGGAAGTTTCTTTTTTGCCCATAGCTCTTCCTTCCCACGTATCGCCGTTTATCCCTTCAAAAAGCTTATTTCTGCGAAGTACAGTAGGGCGCAGTAGTGTACATACCAGAATTTAGCCCCTGTGGTTCGCGCACTTCTCAGCCGCCTGTGAAGGGCTGATAGAGCGCGGCCCTCGCTCAATCGCTGCACTGCTGACCGCGATCGATGTCGTCGTTGTTGGGTCCGCGGTTGGCGCCGCCCTCCCTGGAAGGCCACCTCGGTCTGCGAACCCGGAGCCTGGGTCAGCGGCACTTCGTCCTCTCCTTCCTCGCTGAAAGCAATGCAGTCACCGGCGGAGAATTGAACCTGCGTCTTTTGCTGCGTGCGGTGTGTGAACATATATAAACTGGCGATGTGCACTGCTCTGAAATGGTATGCACGCTCTGTCGTGACAATATATCTATGGGTTAAAATGATAACGGCGGGCTACCAAGCGCGCCTGTGGGTAATGGCCAGTTTAATAAAAAAAAACAGTGAATATAATCAAGTGGTTCTTTGCGGGAACAGTTTACATACACGATATGGGTCATTTCACGCCAATCGTCCCAGTCACATTGGCGACCATCTCAATTGTAAACGAAGAGAGAGAGAGAGAAACGTGCTGACTAATTGCATGAAGCTATAGATCTGATGAAATATTTCCGACATGTACTGCTGCACACTATGGCTATTATTTGGCCTTGTGCCATTAAACAAATTATATCATTATGATGACCAAAACATTAGGGCATAATTTTTTTTGGTCCCGTACGTTGAAGCCTCCCGAATTTCGCGAGATATGTTGTCTGTGATGTTTGTCACAAAATTTATTCTGAGACTATCGTTTCTCGTGTCACTGCCAACTTTGGTTTGCAAAGGCACCTCTGTAAGGAATTCGAAGCTCCATATGTTAAAGCAATTTTTCTGTAACATATATACCTCCTAAAGTCTTTATATATTTTCCCCTTGTTCTTTGTATGCATGCATATCTGAGTAATTAATACTTAGTCTGCGGAAGATATATTTCGCATTACATATATTTCTGGACTACAGAAGTTTGTAAATCCACGGTCATTGGATAGAATTGTCCAGTGGCCGTGGTGAATATCTTACGCGCCCAGGAGCGCTCAGTTCGGAGGCGAGCTTTGGGCTGGACGGAGCTTACGAACCGCGACGTAGCTAGCAAGTGTCTTAGTATGCCTATAATGGCTGGAAAGCATGTGTATAGCACCCACTTCTGTTTACAAACATGTCATAGTCTATCGTCAGCAGAACCCAGCTATTTGTGAGAAATTCCCGTGGAATATAAAGGAGGGTGTCGGTTCTTCCGATGATCACTCTTCCATTATGGCATATGAATGGTTGCCGCCTTGACGTCACAAACTTTGCGTGTGCCATGCAGTGCACCAACACGGTGACTTTAACGACGTCAGTGCAAGCCAGATCTATAAGAAAAGAACATCTCGCGGACGCAGAGGAATTCCTCTTCGGCATAATATACCGAAAGGGAAAGCAGCCGGCAGTTATTTTTTTTCCTATTACATGGACGCACCCAAGTCAGGGTGTCTGCCGGCACAATTCTGGTGAGCCTGTCGTGGCTAACCTAACCTAACACACTCGCATGGAGCGCCGTTGCGCACGTGCGAACAGCCGATGGCGGCGACACGTGTCACTCCATGTGTGAACGCGTCCGATGCCAGCGGGCCGCGCGCCTCTAGCGGATGGCGTGTAATCCTCTTATAGAAGAGAACAGCCGGCATCCGGTCGACCGATATACTCGGCCGGCAGTCGGCAAAATACACTAGCGAAAAAATTTCTGCCTACGCCCGTAACCCCTCATTGGGTTTCCAGAAAAAGAACGCATACACGTGTGGACAAGTATACCGGCACGAACGAGCATCCTCTTTGATTCGTCAGCGCGCGTCTGTAAAGATTTAGCGTAGCACTAGCTCGCTCAACCTGGGCACAATGAATTTTGTCGATGATGACTAGATTTTCTTTCTTCTTACAAAGAAGCCTATACAGTTTAGCTTCTGCGCCTCTGTAAGAAGTACATCGGCAGAGTGAAAGGTTAGCGGAAGGCGGAACCTTACCATGCCGGCCAAGTTGTCACAGCTGGTGTTCCAGGGAAAGCAGTCGCGGAGGTCAAAGAACAGCCAGGCGCTTCTGTCAAGGCCTAACAAGGGATGTGCGCGCGAGAAGAACGCGTGGTGAAAATGCACGAGGTTCGCGGTCACCATGATGATACCCACTCAAGGGGGATCGCCGAAAAACTGATAACACGAGTGAGACATTTTGAATATTGAATATTAATGAGAAAAATAAGGCGAGCATCTGCGCTTTTCCTTCCAATCGCCTCCGCCACCGAAAGCACATGCCACGCCATGATAGGGACAGATTAAATGATAATAAGAATAACTTTTTCAGCAAGGTTTGAAAGGTTTTCTTGCATAACTGCACTCGGGGGAGGTTTTTATTGCGCTATTTTTCGTTTTGAAGATTTAAACTTGCTTTACCACAGTGTTGCATGATTAAAAATGCAAGTAATGTATGACTCATGCCCGACTCATTCGCAATGCTTCTTCTTTCACCACTTTTTAGTAATCACTATTACCGCCATCCGGGATTACGTTTATTATTTTATCTCCCTATATTTCTTACCTTTCTGTTACTGTTTGCTTTCTTACCTAATGTATGTGCAGTGCCCAATTCACGACCGAATCCCGGGGGTGGGCTCCGCCAGGCAATTCCAACTTACCTACCAGCCACCTGGTGCGTCGGCTCACGGCACTAAACGAGTCGATGAATATTCCGCGCGTATGTGGCATGCTGCGAGAACGACATTGCGCTGTCCATTCATGATCAACTCGAACAGCCACGAACAAAAACGTCATAGCTTCGCCGCAAGGGCGAAGCAATGAATGCGATAGCAACAACTTTGAATGTAACGCTGAGAACGGCTAGTAGCTAGATCGAAACGCGCAGCGCGTTGCTCACGTACAAATAACGCACGAAAACGACATACACAGGACGAGAGCTAACTAACAACGTTTACAGCTCGACGCTTAGCGCGCTGTTTACAGAAACTAAAAGTAATCACAGGTACAGATATGAGTGCGAACTAACTAGTTCCCCAGTTGTTACTTCGCTGTGTTTGAAAAGCGCGCTCTTTTTGCAAACGGGCCTGCCCAGCGAGCGAAGTGACCTTTGTGGCCCAGGCAACTAACGCACTCGTTCCGGTGAAAGGCCAAGGCACACGATTTTCCCCACCGAAGGATAAGCGCGCGCGCCCGAGCACCTAACCACCTCGCCTCCATCCGCAGGGCAAAGTACACGTGGGAGATAAGGCGCGCGTTGGTGTATCGCGACGAGGTGGGTGCCGAGCGCGGGCTGCTTTTTTGTTTCTTGAGTTTTCATATAGATACGTATACATATACGTTGCATAACGGCGGCGGCAAGAACCAGCCGTGACTGTTCATATAATTGCCATCGCAATAAAATGACCTCTAAATTGATATCCCACACTGCCGGCATGGGCGATCCGGAGCCCAACCCGGATCTGGAGGCGCGTGCTGAGTGACCGGGCGCCTCCAGACCAGCCGTGAATCAAGCGGTACAATCTATTTATAAATATTTATTCACAGATTTCTTGTAAGGTATATAAATATGCATTTGGCATAGGCGGAGAGTGCGGGGGGCCCGGGCCCCCTCCACGCTGCTTTGTGGGAGCCAAAGCCCCCCCCCCCCCCCGCCTGGCTTTTGTCTGGGATAGTTCTTCAAAGCTTGGCTCAGGCTCTCACTGATTGCCTACAGACTTATTTATTTATTCAATACTGCAGGCTCGAGGTCCAAGCAGGGTGGTAATACACATACAAATAATTGCAAAACGAAACAATAAAGGGCGAAGAAGGTTGTTTGGTGGGCTTGTCAGCAGCAGAGAAGGCAACATGCTCAGTAATCCGCTTTGCCTTGCGATACAGGTCTTGGCGATTCTTCTTGGTGAAAGCCCTGCGGTATGCACCGTCTTTCCGGGGCTGGCTCGGGATGATGACGTCACCTCGTCTGGCTGGCCTGGCGAAGCCTGGTTATCATCACCTGTGGACGATCGCTGCTGCATCGAGGAAACAACGCCCCTTCTCATCTTAGCGTCCACGTGGAATCAACGCCGAGTGACGTCGGTTCCCGTGATCGCTTCGGAGCCTTTAAATCCACGGGCAGTCTCATACCATGGCAGTGGGCTTGTCAGCAGCAGAGAAGGCAACATGCTCAGTAATCCGCTTTGCCTTGCGATACAGGTCTTGGCGATTCTTCTTGGTGAAAGCCCTGCGGTATGCACCGTCTTTCCGGGGCTGGCTCGGGATGATGACGTCACCTCGTCTGGCTGGCCTGGCGAAGCCTGGTTATCATCACCTGTGGACGATCGCTGCTGCATCGAGGAAACAACGCCCCTTCTCATCTTAGCGTCCACGTGGAATCAACGCCGAGTGACGTCGGTTCCCGTGATCGCTTCGGAGCCTTTAAATCCACGGGCAGTCTCATACCATGGCAGTGGGCTTGTCAGCAGCAGAGAAGGCAACATGCTCAGTAATCCGCTTTGCCTTGCGATACAGGTCTTGGCGATTCTTCTTGGTGAAAGCCCTGCGGTATGCACCGTCTTTCCGGGGCTGGCTCGGGATGATGACGTCACCTCGTCTGGCTGGCCTGGCGAAGCCTGGTTATCATCACCTGTGGACGATCGCTGCTGCATCGAGGAAACAACGCCCCTTCTCATCTTAGCGTCCACGTGGAATCAACGCCGAGTGACGTCGGTTCCCGTGATCGCTTCGGAGCCTTTAAATCCACGGGCAGTCTCATACCATGGCAGTGGGCTTGTCAGCAGCAGAGAAGGCAACATGCTCAGTAATCCGCTTTGCCTTGCGATACAGGTTAGTAGGTACTTTCCTGCCCCCTGTTATCGAAGTGATAACCGATTCCTGCTGCTGCTGCCTTGCCCACTGTGTCTTAATCTTCTTTTTGCTTGCGTCACACCTATACCTGTTGATCTGTTGGTTTGCGGTGACGTTGAAGCTAATCCTGGTCCTCTTACGGAAAAGGAAATGCTATCTCAGCTTCTCGCTGGCCAAAAAACAATGAAAGCAGCTATTGAGAACGTACAGGCCAACCAGAAAGATTTAGTTGAAAAATTTGGCACGCTAACAGAACGAGTGGATGCCATTGAGCGTCACATGAATAAATTTTCTGCATTGCCTCAACAAGTGAAAGAACTTGAGGATACTATGACTCAAATGCAGCAAAAATTAGCATTCCTTGAAGGTAAAGTTGATGATTTTGAAAATCGGAGCCGTAGAAATAACCTAATCATTTATGGACTAAAGGAATCCCCTAGGGAAACACCTCAGATGCTCCAAGATAATGTCGAGGAAATCCTCGAAAATACATTAGGTATAAAGGCAATTACTGTTGAAAGATGCCACAGGCTTGGACGCATAGTTGAAAACAAAGACAGACCAGTTATTCTAAAGTTTATTGATTATCGTGAGAAGATGTCTGTTTTGAAGGTTAGGCACAAGTTAAAGGGCTCTGTATTGTCCTTTTCTGAAGATTTTTCATACAGGGTTCGTGAGGCACGCAGAAATCTGTGGAAAAGTTCCGAAAAAGAGAGAGAAAACGGTGCTAAAGTTAAGCTACTCTACAATCGACTGAGTGTGGATGGGAACTTGTTCAGTTGGGATGAATCGAAAAATGCACGTGTTAAGCTAAAGAAGAATGAAAAATGACGGGATATGTGCAGTGTACCGTCGCTGAAAATACTAAATTTAAACTGTAGAAGTGTTATTAGCAAAACCACAGAATTAGAAGGAACCCTCCTGGCCTATAGTCCCCATATTGCTATCCTAACCGAAACATGGTTGCACGATAACATACTTGATAGTGAATTTGTTCCGCGGGGCTACCGTGTGTACCGTAAAGATCGTGGGAGTAGAGGTGGTGGAGTGGCGATCCTGTTTAGACAGTCATTGCAAATTACAAAAATGCATGACATACGTAACGTCGAGGGCATATTTTGCAAAGCATATTACGGAAAGACCAGGTACGTTATTGGGGCTATTTATCGCCCACCCAATTCCTCCATGGATGTTCTGGATGAACTACACAACTACCTCGCCGCCCATGTGAAACCTGAGGATCGGATTATTCTAGCTGGTGATTTTAATTTGCCTCATGTTAGTTGGTCATCTTTCTCTTTGCAACAACCTAACTATAAAATTGGTGAAAGAATGATCGATATAGCGTTTTCTTTTGACTTGATGCAAATCGTTGACAAATGCACTCGAATACACGCGAGTTCTTGTTCAATTCTAGACCTTTTTTCATTAGTGGCTCAATCTCTGCCCAAGCTAGCTGTTCTGTTCTCCCTGGAATATCTGATCATCAGGCTGTGATACTTACGCTTACTAATGTTGTTTTAAAGAAAAATTGCAAGGTGGTCTCGTTCCCAAACTTTTCACGTGCTGATGACACCTCAACATTGGATTTACTAGCATTTGAATTTGATTCTTTTTCGAGTTGCACTGCTGATATTCATTATCTGTGGAAGCGTTTCAAAGACCTTATAAATGAGTGTATTGATAGATTTGTTCCTCGTATTGTAAAAAAATCGAAAGGAAAGAACCCCTGGATTTCTCGGGAAACGTTGCAGTTGCGAAGACGGCTCAAACGTTTAAAAAATCAAAGACGGTGCTCTAAAGACGTAGGTATCCTCCAGCAAAAAATTTCTGAACTTGCTTCTCAAGTGAAAGCAAATGTTGTGTCTGATAAGGAACGCTATTATGGCCAACAACTTCCGAGTCTCATGTCTTCGTCTCCCGAGAGGTTCTGGAGTTTAATTTCGCCTAATACTGTGACTACTGATGTTTTTGTAATTGATGGTGTTGAAACTAGTGATTCATTGTTATTTCTAACGCTTTCAATGATCATTTTAAATCTGTTTTTACGAGGGATAACGGTGTCCTGGAAACATTTGATGTGGCAAGCCCACCCCTTTCGGATATCATCATAAGTGAAGAGGGAGTTCTTAATCTGCTTTTAAAACTGGATGTTAAGAAATCTTCAGGTCCGGATGGAATACCGAATGAGTTCTTAAAGCGCTACGCACAATGGGTTTCAAAGTACCTAACAATTCTCTTTTCTAAATCTCTGAAAGATGGTCAAGTTCCGGAAGACTGGGTAACTGCTAAAGTCAGGCCCTTACATAAGAGTGGAGATCCCCATTCTGTTACTAACTATCGGCCGATCTCATTAATTTCAACTTCCTGTAAACTCATTGAGCATATAATACATAAGCACATTTCAGACTTCCTAGATAAGCACAATATTTTGTCAGATTCACAACACGGATTCAGGAAAGGATTTTCTACTTGTACTCAGCTGGTAAAACAGTACATGATTTTGCGCTATCTATAAATTCCGGAAAACAGGTAGATGCAATTTTTATGGATTTTGCTAAAGCTTTCGATACGGTCTCACACAATAAATTACTCTTCAAACTTGATTTAATTCTTGAAAATACCCAGCTTCTAAACTGGATTTCTGGCTATCTTTTGAATCGAAAACAATACGTCTCTTTCAATGAACATTGTTCTCGTACAGTACCGGTTGACTCGGGAGTGCCCCAAGGCTCCGTGCTTGGGCCGCTCTTCTTTTTGTTGTTTATAAATGACATATCACATGATATACCTGTAAAAGTCAAGTTATATGCGGATGACTGCATTCTATACTCGGAAGTTGAAAACCATACCGACCAAATTCATTTAAACGACGCATTTCAAAAGGTCATTCGTTGGTGTGATAAATGGCAGATGTCCGTTAATTTTAAAAAGACTGTTTTCATGAAAATTTCCCACAAACGTACCCCTCTTCATTTTGCATATTCAGCCAATAATGTTTTTTTGCAGGAGGTACAACACTACAAGTACCTTGGTCTTTGGATTTCGAATGACCTAAACTGGACAAGACATATTAATACTGTAATAAGCTCGTGCAATTACAAGCTATTTTATCTTAGACGAGCTCTCAAGCTTTCAACCCCCGCCGTTCGCCTTATTGCTTTTAATGCAATTGTTCAACCTTCTTTAGATTATGCTTCCATAATCTGGTACCCTCACACCAGAAAAAACATTAGCGAAATGGAAAAAATTCAAAAGAGAGCTGTTAGATTTATAACAGTTTCGGCCGCACTTCAATAACACGTTTATTATCAAAAGCCAATCTTTCAACACCTACACAAAGGAATAAAGTATTAAGATTGAAATTTTTCTTTCAGTTAGTTAAAGGTTATTATAAGTTAGACTTATCACACATACTTAATTTCTCCACGGGATATGCCACAAGACAGAGGCATTCCCTTACAATAACCCCATTCTCCACCCGTAATAACACGTTCAAATATTCATTTTTTCCGAGGACAATCATCGAATGGAATAACCTTAGTAATGAAGTTGTTTCCCAGTCTTCCTTGAATCTTTTTGCTGCGCAGCTCCAGCAGTGAGTGTCTGATATGTGATCCTGCTTTTTATTTCTATCACTGTAGCAATTCCCCACTCGTGACCAACTTGAATATAGCGCTGATTTCATTATATGCCCTTATGACTGTTCATTGCAAACCATTGTCTTTTTGTGTACATACCTCACCTGTTTTATATTTACTTGTTTGCCGATTTGTTAATTTAGCAAATGTGTATCCACCCTGCTAAAACCCTATGTTAGGGTTGCAGTATTCATAAATAAAAAAAAAAAATTGGTAGAATAGTTCACTCATCACGTGTATTAGACAGTTCCATTCACATATGGTTCTTGGAAAGTACGAATACTTCAGTAGGTCTGTGCGAGCAAGATATGGGATCAAGGCCTTTGGGTGGGCCGGCTACTAAGGGGTGTCAAATACGGGGATGGGTCTAGAGCTATTTTTTTGTTCAAAAGTTGATCAAGGAATTCTAATCTAGCTTTTTGTCTTCGCATCTACAGTAAGGTAATGTTGTTGGCTAGCATTAAATCTCAGGGTGAGTCTAACTTGGAGTACTTGTTGAATATAAATCTAACAGCTTTTCTTTGAATACGCTCAAGAGTGTGTATATTACGTTTTGTATAAGGATCCTATACTATGCTCGCGTACTCTAGTTTTGGCCGCACAAGGGCTGTGTAACAACTCTTTACGACTCTTTATGCTCACTTCTTTTCCTTTCGGGCTTTTAAAATTCGGATATCATGGATGTACGTGTATGGGATCTGTGTTTCACTGAATGCAGAGTCATCCACGAGCCTCACGAATAAACGAGCTGCAACAAGCAAAGATGCGTTGAGTTGTGCGGTCTCACTCCGGCTATCCCACTGCAGCTGGGGGGTAGCCAGCATTTTTTGGGGGGGAGGGGTGGTTTAAAAAAATACTTTATGTATGTTAATACGTTTTATTAATCGACGAATCTCGCAGGGTTTGAACCCCCCCTTTGGCTCCAGACCCAGCGGCACTCACACAGCATGCACTGGTGGACGTTCCAGTATTGTACTTCGTAGCGTACCACTGAACCACAAATAATGTGTAGACATCCATGGTATGTTTCTCGTGGACATTGCAAATGTCTCTTAGATATCTACAGCAATCCAAATTACCCGCAACTATGAAAAGCTCAGCCGAGTAAGGTTGCAGGTACGTTGCACATGGACACTGAATGGACATTCAATAGATATACATAGACGCTGTCATTTAGTAAATAAAAGTTCTTTATGCACTTCGTACACTTACTGCATGTAGTTGGTGTGTTAGACCTGGGGTTCCGTGGCAGTCTTGCTCATTGCCGCTTAAAGCGCGTTTAAACTAGAGAGACATTACACCGATTTTGATCTGCGGGCTGTTAGAAGCGTATTTTCTCTTGTCGTCGACCTATGTAGACTGCAAAGACACAGTCTGCGGGCGGTCTCTCCTAGACCCCGTCCCTGCCTTGTCGTGCTCACAACCTTTTGTTGGCCAATTCTACAGTCACACTGGAGGAACACGCAGTGACACTGACGAAACTTGCACACCTGCACCTCATTTTCAGCCATGCTCCCGCTCTGCCATTGTCCCTCGCCGGTTACTGGGTGCAGTTTCCGCCATAATCCATGATAACGAGAGACAGTGGTGGTGCACACAATAGGGAAGCGAAGAAAAGACTTCAGTTGGAAGCTGGAGCTGCCTATTCAGACCTGGGCAAGCTTCGGAGAGGGCATTGTTAACTCCCCCAAGATTGCCTGCTTTGTGGTCATTTGAAGCAAAGACATGGGGTGAATTTTCGCTGGGCCGCCGATCTCCCAAAGACACGCTGACAACAGGTCTGCCGATGCATTTGGCTGGTGCTTTCGGTCTCTCATCATGTTACACTACGATGAAACGCTGTCTTTTGAGGCGTCGTCGTTGGCCTAGTGTGGCCATGGGGTCTGGCGACTCTTCCGTTGATGGTTTGAGTCTGCCTCAGGTCTTCGGCAGGCTCGCGTCAGTGTCGTGTCGCTCTAGTGTAAACGCGCCTTGATAGAAAGCATTAAAGGTGTGAGGCTGGCTGGATTGATTTATATGTGGGGTTCAACGTTCCAAAACCACTACATGAAAGACTGGATGTAGTGGAGGGCTCCGGAAATTTAGACCACCTGGGGTTCATTAACCTGCAACCAAATATGAGCACATGGGCCTACAGCATCTTCATCTCCATCGAAAATGCTGCCGCCGCAGCGGAGATTTGAACCTGCAACTTGCGGGTCAGCAGCCAAGTACGGGACCTGCAGACGCTGCTGACGCCCCAAGTAGATGACGCCACTTCTAACTCTCCCCGACTTATCGCTCTGTAGATTAATTAGAAAAGGAAGACAGCGTTACGCTAACTATGCAGAGTTACAAACATGATGCAGAATTATGTCAACTAGAACACTCAATTCTTCCAGGGGAGGAGGTTTGTTTGTACGTGCGTATAGGCAAGTAAAATTTTAAATTTTAACGGGGGTTGAACCACGTGTTTCACCCCCTTAGTTATGTGCCACAGAACTGAGCCAAATCCCCCTTAAAATGAAGGCAGCAGTTGGCCCAATAAGCAACGGCGGGGAGCCGAAGACATTGAGCACATAGAGAGAATTAGGGGTGTGCGCATATTTTTAGAATAGTGCTTGCTGTTTCATTCGCACGGGAATTTGACTATTCGAAATTCCCGAAGGCACACACCGTCAACATCTAATTTAAAATGATCCCTTCATATATTCAATATGCTTCACCTCATCATATTCTCGTATTGTGGCAAAGCTGCCTTTCAAGCTCCGCTACGATTGCAAATGTATTGACTCATGGTAACGCTGGTTGCAACACTGAGACGATCGAAAGATGCAGCAGAATTGGGGGCTCTGTTGATGCTGTTTAGGACTTGAAATCTGCGCAACAGGTGTGAAAAATTGGGCGCTGAAGATCTTTAGCATCCAAAATTTCAGTCATTCTTATATATCGACATCTACGAGGCAGATTGGGTGCGCCAGACTTGACGGGAGCACACCTTTGTCCGCCACATCGGTTAGGCTTCCACACAGGTTGAAAGGAGGAGAGAGGCTGAATAAATAGCATCTTTGCCTTTCGTGTGCAAGGTATTGTCGGCAACACTTTGGTTGTACCAAATCATGTACACAAATACAAATTGGCCTCTGCACTGCCTCATTGTTGGTAAGACAACTAGGAAACATCACCCCGCCAACACTTCATGAACCATGCAAAAGCAATTACTTTAATGTTGCTATCTTATACGAATATGTTTAGGAGTCCTCTACAACTTTTTTTTCTTCTGGTATTTCGCTTCAAAGTATTGGAAAAATATTCTATTCATTCTCGCACTTCGATATTTTAATTTGCTTCACATGGAAAATTTTGCTATTCGTACAGCTCTAGAAAGAATACTGGGGAACGAAAAAGGCGATGGTGACTGTGGGAAGAACACGAAGCGATGGAATGCTAGCACCAATGACGATGTGCTCGTGTTGTGTCTGTAACCATGGGTGGTAGAAATCAAACCTCCGCACTGAGAACCGCCGTCGAAGTGATCTAGCATCATCTAGCTAGGGCCTAAAAACAACCACATTTCTCTTTAAAATCATCCAGTTTTGTCATTTCATGCCTCGGTGTGTTTCACAGCTCAGTGCAAGCTTCGTCACTTTCTATAAAAATTCGGTGCACGATAAACAGCCTGCTTACCCCCCACCCCCTCTGTTTGAAGATCCGGTTTTCTCCTAGTGGCAAGGTGGCAACTCTAATAAAGACGCATGGCAATACACTCCACCTTCTTTCGTCTCATCAGGTGCTAAAAAGAGAGACTGCTGTGAAACTTCAAGTGTTCTTAATACAAAAGGTACCGGGTACTACAGTGCTGCCATAACAGGTTCCAATAGCCAAATAAGTTCTTTTTTTTTTGTGTGTCCGAAGCCTTGGCAACTTTGAATGCATTCGAAATTCAATTCGCTGTTTATTTATCTTTTACAAACATAAAAGGTACAGTAACGAAACACGACTGAAATGCAATAAAGACAATACGGCGACAAAGATTGATGAAGTGACAGCCCCCTTAAATTGACAGCAACAGATGGTGAGTAGGATAAAAATATAAATAAAAAGGAACAGACTGAAACAAATGGTGTACAATAATGATGCACTAGTAGAAAATAGTGAACATTGGTGTAACAGAAAACCTTGAAGTGAAAGCAGTTTTAAACTGATTTAAGTTGAACAAAAAACGGTGGTAGTGTCAAAGGGATGCTTAATTACTGATCTCTCGCACACTCTTGTGAGAAATGAGGCATCGCATTATAATTGCTGGGTTGACAATTACCTAATAAGTTAACAATACACGAGTTCTCTGCCAGGAACTCGACAAAAAAAGGAGAAAGAAAAAAACAGAAAAATTAATGTACTTCGTGTACTATCACAGAAGCAGAGTGTAGTCCGAAATAAAAGAAGACATCACTCACATTGCTAGAAACACTGCAACAGTTATACAATGATTGATTTTCGCATACACGAATATTTTACACAACAGAGTTAGAAATGAGAACATAAAACAATACGCGTAACGGGGCAGCAAGTCCGGCTCTTGACAGAACTTGAAGTAAGCTGTGGCACCAACTGGCTCAAAAGTAAGATCTCCTTTTCACAAATATCGAAGTCGCGTACTTCACCAGGTCGACAGGCTTGGAGGACATTGATAGTTTCAATGATGACTTCCCCCGATCTGTAACAAGAATGACATCAAATAAGTAAAATGGGAAAAAAAAGCAGGCTAGAAAGCAAAGAAGGTTAGGACTTTGGTTTTCGAGGAAATTGTAAATGACTAAAACCATGATATAATGAACCGAATATAACAAATATCTGCTATCACGAAGTAAATTAGGAATAGTCTCGCAATATGGTGTTAGGAATAAACTTTTATAACAAAATTTTGGATATAACAAACTTATTGTGCCGCAAAATCAATAGGCTTGAGTGTACTCATACGATATTAAATTCTGAGTGTTCTGGAACTACTGTAACAATGCAGAAATCTCAGCGAGTTGCCATGAATCCGTAATTATGAATGAGTGCAGTAAACAACAAAATATATTTGCATAAAGGACACAGGAGAAAGTACTGCTTACCAATTGAAGTTGTTGACATTTTTTAGCATTTTCTTCTTCAAGAAATTTGAATAAACAGTCTGCACACAAAACTTTACGTAGCACCTAAAAAAAAAACATAAAACCCTGCTTGTTTCATGTTATTATAACAAAAGGATTGATGGCTTTGACGCACAGCAGTTCATTCTTGTGTGAAAGCTGCCTCTGCAACTTCACGAACTTTCTTGTCTTTGTGCCTCATGTCGTAACTCCAGTCATTACTCCTTTAGGTGAAAGGTTTGCACCCATGTACGCTCAAGCCTTATTATAAGAAAGTTACATTGGCAAAAAATTAAGTTTGTTATATCCAACAACCCATCATAAAAATTATATCTAATGCCATCATTGCAAGACTATTTTTCATTTCCTTTGTTATAACCCAAATTTTATTATATCTGTGTTCATTCATTACATTAAGGTTTGAGTACTTCACATGCTTCCACCTGTTGCTTGGAGCTCACTTATGTCTTTTTCACCCGACTGTTTCCCAGCACTGTCTGTTTTGATTTAGATGTATGAAAATGCCTATGTGTGGTTTCAAAGTTTTCCCAAATCCTACCCCGTGTTGATGGGTTGGTTGTAAGAGAAATGACAGCGTGCATAGAGGTTCGGAAATAGAACGACCAAACCACAATGTATCAAATGCGACGAGGACCATGAAATTGTTTTCTATATGCATAATAAAGAATAGAATATAATGCCCATGTAAGGGTTGTCTAAAAAAGTGCCACACTTCCGGGGCTGTGGTGAATTTCAGCACAGCATAACATAATCAGCCTCCTTGGTCCCTGGGTACCCAGTTCGGCACCATTGTTTTAAGCGCTACAGATAATCACAGTTCGATATCAAGGTGTCCAAATTCGTCTTGGCACAACAAGGATGAGTTGCTTTCACGAAGCCCCGAGAAGTGGCGCCGTGTGTCTAGTCATATTCACAAAACGAGCTCTCAACGAAAAATGACTGAGTATTGCACGAACGCTCGGCTGCGTCGTCGTGATGGGAGAAACATTTTTTTCTTAGTTGTAGCATGAACAACAACGCCCATAATACATTCTTTTAACTGTGGACGCCCTGTAGGTCATATTCATAGTCGTTTCGGTCCGATATTTTTCTTGCTCTCAATCTTAGAGACCAAAAAACCAGAAGTATGCAAATGGGGTACCATCACATTTTGAGACAGCCATTCAATTTTTCGTGTTCATAATTTTTCTGCATTTGTTTTTAAGGGCAGGGAGTCAAATAATACAGTTTTGCAAAAACGATTGCTTCGTTGGTGCATTCTCGGTATTGAGGAGATTAGAGCAGCTTGCGCCACAAAGCCAATGCTAAAACAAAAGTGCACTGCATAGCCCAAACTGGTTTTTTAGTATGAAATGCAAAATCTGGTGCAAAAAAAAAAACAAACAAAAAACATGGAGCCGTTTATATGTGTTAAAGGGGCACTGACATAGAGATGAAAAATTGAGCTGCGCTTAACAACTTCTCAATATACGCAGTTGTTTTTTGCCAAATTTGAATGAAGTCCTTTACCTAGAAGTAATTGTAATTTCTAGAACAAACAGCCTACCAAAGAGAAGGGGAGTTTAGTACCCTGCGACATCGACACTACTGTGAAGCGTTTGGTGTGGCCATTTCAACTATGCGCTAGTGGTGCTAACTTCGACGATCTCCATGTTCTCATTGTGGAACCGACTGGCGTTGACGCGTGGAAATGCTCTCGCTCCCAGGGGCACTTCTCATGCTCGATCAGTGTTGAGTCACTTCAAATTGTTTGTCATTAGCTCTCTAGTCAGCATATTGGGGAAATGTCGTGCGTTTCGAATCACGGAAAATGCAGTAAGAAAGTATCATTTAATTACACGTATGATACCTGCTAACACTGCCACAAGCTATGAAAGCGTGTAGAGAAATATATTTGCCAACAAAGAATGTGCCGATACTATTATTAGAGCACTTTAGTAGTTTGTTCCTAGACTTGTTTGCATTGACACGATACCGAATTACCATAGCCGTGAACATAAGAGACTAAACAAGTGGGGCCATCTGGTGGTGTATAGAAGAACCTGTCAAGCACAGAATTTGTTTCGGTAAAAACTTAGTGTATTCTACTTCTCAGCTAGTGCACACACGTGGCAGCAGCACAATTCCGAATGCGTTGCTTTGTTAGAACTTTTTTTTCCTCACGGACATTAGGCGAAAACAAAGTAACGTACATATTGCCACTAGCACAAGTTCTACAAGTATTATTTCCATAGATGCTGTCAGGCTTGTATGTGCCACTCTTCAAAAGAGGACGAAGATGCGCGTGCAGAGAAAAACGATAAAGTCGTATTGCCATTGTTCGAATCAGTTTGATGTCCTTGTGTGCCATTATCTACAGGTTGCAGTTGCGGTGTAACGTGACACTGGTGGAGGCGCTGGGTAATAGTCTATGCACTGTTACCACTAGGAAGATCTCGGCTCCAACATTGACGCCTTAATAGAAACAGGCAACCTTCGACGCAATCGGCGGCAACTAGGCCTACCGCCCTAATTCGGCCCTCTTTCGGAATGCTCCAGAACCATGGCAAATGCGACAACAGCAAGCCAGACTGAACAGACTGCAACTCGCCCAGCTCCATGGCCACCAGCCCCTCGAACCCCAAAGCCCTTCCATGGGGAGCCCTACGAACACATTGAAGACTGGCTGGACCAATACGATCGAGTTGCCGTCGCCAACGAGTGGGACGAGCACCAGAAACTGCAGTATGTTTATTTCTACCTGGAGGATTCGGCGTGTATTTGGTTTGAGAACCACGAGGCCGCCCTGACAACCTGGCGGGTGTTTTGCACTCAGCTGCGGAACACGTATGGTAGCACCGACCGGAAAGAACAAGCCGATTATCTCCTTAATTCTCGCAGTCAAAGACCAAATGAAAGCGTGGCTATGTTCGTTGAGATGTCTTGTCTGTTCCGTTGAGCTGATTTTGCAATAACGGAAGACAAAAAGTTACGCTTTCTGATGCGGGGTGTCAAGGAGCAGCTGTTTGCAGGACTCGTACGAAACCCACCAGCTACCATGGCAGAATTCCTCCGTGAAACGACAACAATGGAGCGAATGCTAAGACAGTGGTCTTCGCAGTATGAGCGGTCCGACAACCTTGCATGGCTGTCACCACCCTTGGTAACACCCGACGTGAGGAGCGTGAGACCTTGCTGAGCTAGTAGCATTGTACGCGACGAGCTGCAAAAGCTTCCCGCAGTGCCTTCAAAGCCTCAAGTGGCTGCTCTGACAGACGTTGTCCGTGAAGAGGTGCGGCAGCTGGTACGAACATTAGTGCCACCTCCAACCGAAGCTCCTCTGCTAATGTATGCGGAAGCTGTACGCACTCCTGCCCCGGCAGCCAGCTATTTCCCCCGACCGACCAGCCTGCAGACGCCGCAGCACTTCTCGGGCCCACCACACTATGAGAACCTGCGACCTCATGTGCAAATCTAGCGTGTGGCACGCTTCCGACAATCGGCCACTTTGCTACCACTGTAGTGAGCCAGGTCACTTGCACCGGCAGTGCTCGTATAGACAGATGGGCCTACCTGGATTTCAGCAAGACGCTTGTCGGCCCAGAGATGGGGAACGACCCCGTGCTATCGCACAATACTTGGCAAGTCTACCGTCTCCGAATCTTCAGTGACGCCAATCACGCTCTCTGTCTCCTTGACGCTATACACCCTCGAATCAATACTCTACTTTCTCCGATGTTGTTGCGAGACGATCCGCTAGGTCCCAAAGTCCACGCCGGGGAAACTAAAATCAGCGGCCTCCGGAGGTGGCACCGCTGTTAAGCTTTCGTGAAAACAGCCTCCTCCGACCCATCCGCCGACCTTCGACGATCCCTTTAGGCCGACACCTCACATCACTGACGAACCCGTTTCTGCTGTTATTGCCGTTCTGGTCAACAACCATCCAGTAACTGCTCTGGTCGACACCAGCGCCGACAACTCAGTTATCAGCGCTGAACTTGTGGCTGAACTCAGGAAAGTTGCGACTTCTTGGGGGCATGGACCAAACCTTCGGACAGCCGGTGGTGATCTCTAGACACCAATCGGGACATGCACCGGAAGGCTGCAAATCTGGGAGTCGACGTTCATCGCTTCTTTCATTATGCTTCCCGAATGCTCCCGGAAAGCGATCCTTGGCATAGATTTCTTTCGTGAGCATGGCGCTGTTATAAATCTTCGAGACTGCCTTGTTACGTCTGCTGACGACTATGGCTCGAAGCCTAGAGATACCGATTCGCAGAAGACTGCGCCTTGCATTGTCGACGACGCCGTCACACTTCCGCCACGCACCAGTATGTTCGTTACTGTACAGGGTGACATAGATCATGACAGTAGTGGTATCGCTGAAGCCAACCTTTTGGTGCTCTTGTCTTAGCAAATAAGCCCTGCCCGGCATAATTCAATTTAAACGTGGAACGACTGAGTTGTTGGTAACCAATTTTAGAGGAGCGTACCAACATTTGGCCAAGCGAACAACTATCGCTCATTTCAAATTCATTGACAATGAAGCGTGTACGACCATAGCCCCGATTTCTGCAGCCATTGAAAGTGACACCGGGGTAGCCGATACAGTCGATGTCAATCCGAAGCTGTCATGCGCGCAGAAAGAGCAAATCCGCTGTATCCTCCGCATGTTCAGCGACTGTTTCCCGTTTACATCCAAGATAAAGCAAACACCAACCGTAAAGCACTGTATTGTCACTGACCATGCTGAACAACCCATACGACAGCACGCCTACCGAGTATCACAAAAGGAATAAGAGGCAATATGTTCTCAAGTGAAGCAGATGCTCGAAGATGGCGTAATCCAACCCTCGAACAGTCCATGGTCGTCCTCCGTCGTACTAGTAAAAAAGAAGGACGGCACTTTCCGATTTTACGTCGATTACCGCAAACTTAACAAAGAGACAAAGGAAGACGTTTATTCTCTTCCGCGCATCAACGACTCACTCGACCGCCTCTGACGCGCCCGATACTTCTCCTCTATGGATTTACGCAGTGGCTACTGGCAGATCAGAGTTGATGAACGCGACCGAGAGAAAACAGCATTCATAACGCCTGATGGTCTGTACGAATTCAAGGTGCTGCCCTTCGGTCTGTGTTCTGCTCCTGCGACATTCCAAAGGATGATGGATACAGTGCTCTTCGGTCTCAAGTGGGAAGCATGCCTTGTTTACTTAGACGATGTCGTGGTCTTCTCCCGAACGTTTGAGCAGCACTTGCAGAGACTTAGATCTGTGTTTGCTGCAATTCACACGGCAGGCCTATCACTGAAACCAGAAAAATGTCATTTTGGTTACAACGAATTATAGTTCCTCGGCCACCTTGTAAGCCATGATGGTATTCTGCCGGACCCAGACAAAACATTGGCTGTCACAAATTTTCCACCAACTGCTAACAAACGTGATGTGCGTCGATTTTTAGGCCTCTGCGCGTACTACAGACGCATTGTGCAAAATTTCGCAAACATTGCCGAACCCCTCACTAGTCTGACAAAAGATGTTTCCTTTGTGTGGGGCCCTGAGCAAACACATGCTTTCTCGGAGCCAGCAGCGTCTCCAGTCTGAGCCCTTACTCGGACACAACGATGAATATGCCGACACTGAACTACACACAGACGCCAGTAACATCGGCCTTGGTGCAGTCCTCGTCCAGTGGCAAGGCGTCGTCGAACGCCCTATTGCTTATGCGAGCCGGATTTTATCATCTGCGGAGGCGAATTACACAACCACTGAAAAGGAGTGCCTAGCTGTTGTCTGGCCAATAGCTAAATTCAGACCGTACCTGTATGATCGCCCGTTCAGAGTTGTTACTGATCATCATACGCTCTGCTGGTTGGCGAACCTTAAAGACCCTTCCGAATGTCTGGCCAGGTGGAGCTTACGCCTTCAGGAGTTCGATTTGACAGTCGTGTACAAGTTTGACCGGAAGCATACTGACCCGAACTGCCTTTCCCGAGCTCCTCTTATGTCAGCGTCCGGTGATCCCGATCTCGATGGCCGTTTTCTCTGCGCCGTTAGTGTATCCCATTTGACTGACCAGCAGAAGAATGATTCAGAGCTTCGACAATTTACAGAATATCTTGAAGGCCGTACGCCGCATCCACCACCAGCATTCGCCCACTCGCAATCATCATTCGGCGTTCGCGGAAATATCCTCTATAAAAGAAACTTCAACCCTTACGCGACTAAGTACCTGCTCGTCATCCCGCCAGCGGTACAAGCCGATGTCTTGTCCGCCTGTCACGATGAGCCTTCCTCAAGCCACTTAGGATTCACACGTACCTTGGCCCGGATTCGCCAACACTACTACTGATCTAAGCTCAATCGAGACGTGAAGCATTACGTGAAAACGTGTCACAAGTGCCAGCGCCGTAAAGCACCACATCAGCGCCCAGCCGGCTTTTTGAAGCCCGTCGCTCCACCGACACAACCGTTCCAACAAATTGGCATGGATCTGCTCGGACATTTTCCCAAGTCTCGTGACGCCAACTGCTGGATTGTAGTCACTACTGATTACATGACACGCTACTGCAAAATGAAGGCATTACAACGTGGCACCGCCATTGAGACTGCCCACTTTTTTTATGAAAAACATCGTCCTCCGACATGGAGCATCAGCAGTTGTCATAACTGATCGTAGCACAGCTTTTACCGCCCGGATGATAGAAGACGTCATGCAGCTTAGCGGCACAGTACATCGAAAAACCACTGCATACCACCCACAAAGCAACGGCCTTATAGAGCGACTAAACAAGACGATCGCCAACATGCTATCCATGTACGTTGACCAAGACCACAAAAACTGGAATGACATCCTCCCTTACGTCACGTTCCCATACAACACCGCTGTGCAAGAAACAACTGCATTCACACCATTCCGGTTGCGCCACGGCAGGGGGGTCACTACAATGCTGAATGCCATGCTTCTACCAGACAGACACCATATTAGTGTCAAGACGAACGAATTTATCAGACTGGCAGACGCAGCTTGTAAGCTTGCAGTCGAACGAATCCATAAGCAACAATGCATCGACTTGCTACGGTACAACGCACGTCGTCGCGATGTCTCTTACCAACCCGGAGAACGAGTATGGTTGTGGACTTCCATTCGACAACAGGGCCGGTTGGAAAAGTTGTTACACCGCTATTTTGGTCCCTATAGAGTTCTTCGTCGTCTCAGCGAAGTGAACTACGAGATTCTTGACGTGGACATGGCTCATCAATCTCGCCGTTCACAACAGCCACACGTCGTCCATGTTTTGAGGATGAAACCGTTTAACTAACGCTGACCATTCGTCAAACTCCCTTGAGTAGACTTACAGTGATTGTGAACACCCCCATCTGTACTGCTTTTCGTATGTGTTTTCTTTTCATCTGGCAATTATGTTGTGACATTGGGACGATGTTCGTTGGGAAGGAAGGTAATGCCACTAGTACAAGTTCTGCAAGTATTATTTCCATAGATGCTGGCAGGCTTGTATGTGCCACTCTTCAAAAGAGGACAAAGATGCACGTGCAGAGAAAAACGATTAAAGTCGTATTGCCGTTGTTCCAATCAGTTTGACGTCCTTGTGTGCCATTATCTACAGGTTGCAGTTACGGTGTAACGTAACAATATCTATAATTATGGTTTTACAGAGCATCACAACATGTTGGAATCATTGTGCAGTAACCCGATTTTGCGTATACTGGGATCTACTTGCTAAAGTTATCTGAAGTAATTCAGTCAAGCCCGCTTATAACGAACCTGAGCCTGACGCGGCATCTGTTTGCTGTATCCCGAAGCTCGTAGTAAATGAAACACAGCTTTTAAAAAAGTTGCGAGTAAAAAGAAAAACTTCTTTTGCCCAAAAAAGTCTGTCATGCACGTGTTACACAGAACAGAAGCGATAAGGGTTCTAGCTTAGTTCTAGTTTATTTCAAACAGCAGCATGCTTGTTCGCCGAGGCCCGTGGCATAAGCTGCATGAGGGACTGGCTCCAAAGTTTCGTCATTCTCGCAATTCGATTCCTCTAAATTGCTCTTACCACATACTTTATTCATAATGCTCTAATTCGTGCACGGTTCCTCGATGTCGGCATCATCATCGGCCGTAATGAAACTATCGCAACAGATGTTCCACACGCTCTTCCATGTCAAAGTCGATGGCACGCTGCCACAAATCACCGCCGAAATGATCCTGTTTGGAAGCTTCAGGTTCAGCATCGGGCCCGAGGTCGACAAAGTCGCCCTCACGAAAACAGTTTCGCTCGCATGTAGCCGTCACCACCACCCACGAAATATTCACCATCTCCACAACCGAATACCAGGACGCCCGGAGTGGCAAGTTGGCTGCCAGGTGGTCAACAGCCATGAGCAAGCGCTCCGAAATGCGGCACCTAACGCGGAGATTACGCTCAAGCCAAGCGGTCATACTTTCGACGTTTTGTTGAGCAGCAGGAAAAAGCGTGCAAGACCTCCTGTCTGCCATCCTGATCACACACGTCTACCGAAAGCGAGCAAGACGCGCACACGCGACACACATGCCAGAACGCGCGGAACAGATCTGGACCCGTTTCTAGTCAGAAAACGAAACTATCTCGAGCCAGCGTGGCTGGCGTCGCGGAGCGGTGGAGACGGGCGAAGGGGTTGTGATCAAGAAAGGAGAGCAGACTTGCGAGAGAGTTGCGATAGAGTGAAGAGAGGGGAGGACACGACGGGAGGGCGACCTTGAAAAGCAAAACACGCGGGAAGGAGGTAGGTCGGGTAGCTTGCTTGAAAAGTCCACAAAACACGCGCATAGAAAAACTTGAAAGTGTGCCTTCGTGCGCAGAAGTCAAACCACGGCCGCCTGGATTGGCGCGCACGGCAGGGTTTAAAGAATCGGCAGTCGTGGTCAAAAATCGTTTTGTTGCGCCGGGGGGTTTACGTGGCCTCACCGACTTTTCATGCTTCCGCACGCGTGCGGAGGGCATGCTGAGCCGAGTGCGAAGTGAGCGAGAACAGGTCCTAAACACAAAACGAATCGCGAATTAACAGAGTTGATAGAGCAGCGTACGGGCGTGCACTAGGCGCAGACGATTGGATACAGTCGGTGGCTGACGATGTTGGCAAATGGTCTGGTCACTCCAGGCCGGAAACGCCACCGACAGTACCAGCAATTAAAAACAGTGGAGATGACCGACCGGTCTTTGAAAGACCTGTGGCACTGTGAAAACTCTGGCCTCGTCTGGCGATGCGGGGTGCTCGGAGTAGCGGGGGGGGGGGGGGGGGGGGGGAACAAAGCATGGAGGGGTGCGTAACAAAAAGCGGTCGGGGAGAGCGGAACTAGAGGTGCGGGGAGGCAGGGTCGGCGTCTAACAATTAGAATGTATGGGCACCTCGCTGATGCCTCATCGGTGGTTGACAGTGGTTTCCGGAAAGTCGGCTGAGCGCCGACCGCGTTCGCTGTAACCTAGCGGTGGCGCTCGGAGATGTTTGTTATAAGTGCGATTTTGTGCCATTGAACCAATGTATATTTTCACGGTCACGCAGATATTGTTTGTTCTAAGCGAACGTTCATTTTAAGTGGGGCCGTTATATGTGGGCTCGACTGTATAGCTAAGCATGGCCCAGGCGTGCATCGCCACGCTTCTAATCTTGTCAACCCTGCTGACAGTGACAATGTCAATGCTGGCGAGAACCAACAGATGAAATTTCAGCTGAACCTGAGGTCACTTATTTCTGTTTAACACCATCAGCTGAGGTGCGGTCAGGAAGTGGCTGTGAGGCAGTCCTCCCAGCACTATAAGTTGGCGGGCTTTACACTCATTTTGAGTTACGGTCATGTTGATATAACAGAGAGTTATTCGTTCTCCATTGCATCTTGAGTTGCGAATCGCCTCCGGGGGCCCGATAACTGTTCGAAGATTCAAAAATATTGGCTGCATAAATTTGATGTCAGTGCTCCTACCGACGAGCATAGTGCGAAGTTTGGCGGGAGATTGTTTTGGGGAGGGCAATCCTTGTGTTGCATCGCGGCTGAAAGAGGGTGGCAAATGTTCCCTTTGCACCACCTGCCTAAGCCCATGCCGACGAGCCAAATCAATACGATCATTTTCGCTCCGTTTCGTATTCAGAAATGTAGTACATTTTGGCCGACCTGTCACCGTATTGAGAACAACCACGCCATAAGAGGACTAGCTCACAGCATTCTGAATCCGTTCTTTTTTCTTAATGACGCACACAAGCATGTGCATGCTGATACAAAATATAGTCACTATTTTATTTTAATAAATACTGTGCTGTTTTTCAATGTCAGTGTTGTTTTCATTGTCGTTTTTCCTGTTTCTTGTGTTTGCGCAGTTAGCCCTAACAGTTTCATTGTCAGAAACTTGTGCCACTTGAAAAAAAAAGAAAGAGAGAGACGCGTCACACACCCCTTGTGCTTCGTTAAATGTCGGGCTGCATTTGGTAGCAGGATAGATCTGATTGCGCAGTTCACCAGGCAGTAGTTTGTCAGCCAGCGCCCACAGCTTGGAGGGGTCTGCAGTGCCCAGGTGTCTGCGAAAACAATGTCAAAGACAGTAAAGATGGAATTCGGATGAAAAAGATTGCCACATTGTTGCGTTATGTTTTCCATGCATGACTGTCGCATCTCTTGCAAAGAGGCTTACTTTGATGACACTGTCGCACAGCAAGCAGTGTAGTTGCACATCAGTGAGAGATGAGGTGCAGCTGTGGCCACAGTAATGTCACCTGATATGTTTATGCATAAAAAAGAGGAACTTGTTTTGCTTCCCAACGGCTTGAAATGTCTCATGTGATCGACTTCATACACTCGGAAAGGAGCTTTGCGGGCTCTGCGAACCTCTGTCCGTTTCCTGGAATTCACCACCTCCGTTCACAAGTCTTCATCAGTGGAAGATGAAGGTGCAAGTTTTTGCAAGTGTGTGTGTGTGTGTATGTGTGAGTGGTGGGGGTGAAGGGAGGTACGTTGCCTTAATATCTCACTAGTGTTACAGTGGCGTAGCCAGTGATCGGGAGGGGGACCTTGGTCTTATTTTTGATGTAACTCAAACCTCAGAATATTAGTTAGACCTGTCACTAAAATAATTCGTTATATCCGAAAATTCGTTATAAACTTATACTTATAGCACTGTTTCTATGACAGAGATATTTTTCATTTACTTTAATACAACCGATAACTCGTTATACCTGGGTTCGTTATATTGAACTTTGAGTTAACAACCGACCTCAATGAACATGCTGTGCTAACACTTCTTCATTGTCGAATGAAGGTAGGTACACAGAGAATGTGAAAAATTGGAACAGAGCTGCAGCAGAAGAAAATCAGACAAGATTCCTACCTGTGGATGAACCACACGACGTCCTCTTCCTCAATCTGGTCGTGGCCGGCGCGCTCGGCCATGGCCTGCACGGATTGACCCATCTTCTCCATAAAATGGTCGTGCCTGTAAAGTCCCCGGGCGACAACAATGGCAAGCTTACCAACAAGTCCTCAACGCATTACGCCAACAAAATAGCCTAAATGCAAACTAGCAGCTTATTCGAAGTAGCTCAACGTTGTTACTGCAATGACACACAAATAAGCTTACAGGGCCCCTCACCACCCAGAGTTCAAAGATGAGGTGGTGGTTTCTCTCTTGCCTTGACAACTTTTCCTAGAGGCAATATCTCCTCCTTGCCACCTATATCTTAAAAACCACGTGTACAGTGCCAGCCCCAAGCGTGGTGCCTATCAGGATTTCACGCTTGTCAGCTACAGAATGCCACTTCTGCCTGCACAGCCGAAAACGTCCAAAATGACGTGAAGTTGGTTGAGCGTGCACGATAGTCCCGCATTACAAAAGAGAACTTGCGGGTGAGCGGCTGCATGTCAAAGCAGAGACAATCCACAACTGTTCTATATGTCTATATGGACCAATCAAAAGCACGTACCCTAATGAAGTCGCATGAATCACCGTTTTTGAGTCACAAGGTGCGCCAGAGAAAGATGAGAAACACCAGAAGAGAATAACATGCTTGTTTTGTATTTTGAGAGGGTGGCTATGGTCCCTTTAAAAGGAGTGGTGACAGAACTATAAGGCTTCGTAAAATGCATTTTTTCATTTCTTTGACTTGCAATGTTACCACTCTCCACATTTCGAAACCAAGAAATTTGTACAAAATACTCTAGTATGATTTTAAAGCTCTTGTCACCCAGCATCTGCTAGTCAGCGCCACCGTACAGGACATTATTGTGATGAGTGAACACAGTTTACTGGGTTTGTGAACTCTGCTTGCTTAATGCAGCCGTTACGGATGTTTCATGTGCACAATGTGCAAGTGACCGGAGATGACGAGTTGCTGTCCCCCAACACAGTTGCTGTCCCCCTCGTGACTTCAACCTACATCAGACTAAGTTGACAATGCGCTTTGAAACCACCGATTGATTGATTGATATGTGAGGTATAACACCTCAAAACCACCATATGATTATGAGAGACGCCGTAGTGGTGGGCTCGGGAAATTCCGACCACCTGGGGTTCTTTAACATGCACCCAAATCTGAGCACACGGGGCTACAGCATTTTTGCCTCTGCCGAAAATGCAGCCGCCGCAGCCGGGATTCGATCCCTTAGCCACTAGATCACCGCGGCGGGGTCGCTTCGAGACCTCTCCTCGATATTAATACCGAAAGCAGTTTTTTAAAGCAGTGGTATCGAAAACACATTCCATGTGTTTTCAGGGACCATGATACTCTCTTTAAGGTTCCCAACACCAGTGCCTTTTTTAAAGCAATAACATGGAAACTGCTAAGATTTGTGTGAGTATTCCTTTAATGTCATCAGAAAAAAAGAAAGCTTCAAAGTGGGGAGGTGGGCAAGAAGGAAGCCACAGAAGTAGCGACTAGCCACACGAAGCTATTGGTCCAAACACTCGTGTGCAAATGTCATTTTGGTGTTGTTGAGAATCAAACCTCACTGTATGATCAAGTGAAAAGTGATGGACAGCCAATAAAGTGGTGTAGGAATGGAGTAAAAATAAGGAGACACTCACCACTTGTCGATGGTTTCCCATGCTCTGTTCGTGACCCGGACACCCGGGAGCTGTGCCTGCACTCTCTTTCGGGCGCTTTCTTGCCAGCGATCCAGCCTGAAAGGAATGATCGTGAAGATCACACCCTGCCACCCGCAAGTGATAACACTGCCCTGCCAACATCTGTATCTGAAGTTTATGCAAATCAAATAAGAGACATCTTTAATTTCACCGTAGTAATTAAATCCATAAATATCCGGGGTTTTACGTGCCAAAAACACGAACCAATCACGAGGCACGTCGTAGTGAAGGGCTCCAGAAATTTCAATAATTTGGTGTTCTTTAACGTGTCTCGATTATCGCACAGTACAAGGTCCTCTAGCACTTTGGCTCCATAAAAAATGTCATTGCCATGGCTGAACTCGCAACCTTTGGGTTTGAAGCCGTGCAGGTCGTCATAACTGCAGTACCACTGCAGCAGTCCATGTCTGAAGCAGCTGGCAGCATGCAGACAACATGCAGGGGCATTGCCTCTATTGTCACGACATACTCAGTCCTTTTGTCAAACCAATTACTCCCTTGGAAAGTCCCAGCACACGTCGGGGCATGGGAGCACGAAATTTCGGCAGCGTTATCACCTGAAGATAATGCCATGCAACCAACCAAGTATTTACTGCTCCTCAACCCACTTAACGTGTCCAGCTGTTTAAATTAGAAGGATTGAGGAGCCAAAACCTCAATTTGATAAGAAACATCACGGTGGGAGACTCCAGATGAACGTTGAACACATATCGGGTGGGGCATTCAATTCCAAGTGCAGACACACTGTCGAAATGTGGCAAGTGTGACCAATATTAAACTCATCACTTCAAATTAAGATGAGCGAAGTGGTTACAGCCGGGGCATTGTGACAGGTCTGTTACAGTGTAACCAGGAATGACATCTTGGTGGGTTGACTGCGATAAACAAGCACACGATTCATCCCCGCAAGGGTTGCAGCAAGTGGCTCTGTAATACAGGCCTTCTCGAGCTATGTAGCTGTGTCATTGCCTACACACAACCTTGGAGCATTATGAATGGCCACGTGCGCGCTATGAGCATAGCATGTCATGTTTTACATGACACGCATGTCATGATTATCATGTTTGGATGTGTCATTTACCTTCGTCGTTCATTTGCATCACGTTATACCAAATTCAATATATGTGAAGCTAGCGAAATGGCCTCGAGCGCATCATGAGCGTGGCATGTAGTCATGTTCTTACATGACACGCATGTCATCATTATCGTGTTTGCACCAGTTATATACCTTCGTCATCCATTAGACCTAATAACAAATTTGGTACATATGAAGCTAGCGAAATTACCGCGAGCACACTATGAGCGTGGCGTGTGGTCATGACTAGAGACCGGATTATAGGCAAATGCCTATTTTGTTCCTTGCGTTCCTATCGGACCATTTTGATATATGAGCATCAATTAGAAATTAAGAAGGGCTTTTATGGTAGTAAGATGGCAAATTGGGCCAGTTGGATTACGTTCATATATGAAAATTTTGTTGAAGTGCACTAAAAAACGGACTGACAAAAGAGGCTGACAAGGACAGCGCTTGATGGTGTTTTTATAGTGCCTGTAACTGCCTATTTTGGGTGTTCGTGCCTAAAAGCCTATTAGTGCCCATAAATGCCTATTTTCTCAATGAGCGCATATACGAGCGCTATTCAAAGTCAAATTTTGTTTTCAAGCGTGTTATGAAACCGTTATTCATGTAAAAAAGGCAGCATTGATAATTCCAAACACTATAAAGCTCAACGAAGACAAAGCTGACAGGCTGTGAGCGATTGGAGGAGGAGCATGAAGAGCGCAAAGACGCTATTTCTGCAGCATTAAGTCGAAGAATGTCTCAGCGTATGCAAGGGAAGGAGCAGAGAGAATTAAAGATGAGTAAAGAAAATAAAAGTGACACCTGTGGCCGAGGACGCGGCGACCATTTTCTACAAATAGCTGTCCAATGACCTGAAGGAAATGAAAAAAACCCCTTGAAAACATGGGTGTTGCGGTGGGAAAGGAAGAGCAGGTTTTTCTGGGCAGCCGCGGGTAGCTGGAGAACGAATGAAAAACCATGGAGGACCACTCATGGAATGCTCTTGTTGATTCAGTGGTGGCGAAGCTCGCCAAATCGTTATACTTCATACAGAGAAGCCTGAGACAGGCGCAGGCATGTTTACAATCAACGGTGTGCTTAGCATACATTCACTGTATGCTTCAATATGCCTGTTCCATATGAGATCTCTCGTCATATGTCTTTAGAGACGAACATTAAAAAATACGGAACAGCGCTTCAAGGTTTGTCCTAAGCCATTACTCAAAAATGACAGCTGTAACAATATAAAAAATTAACAAGGATGGAAACTACTATCATCGCGTCCTATTAAACTGCAGTTAAAGCTCCTATGTCAAGCATTTCATGCTAAACTCACATTCGAAAATGAATGTACCTAGACAGTTCTCTTCAAGCAATGATAATTAGGATTTTAGAATGTCGTATCAGATATAATTTTTCTAATAATTCATTTTTTGTTAGTTTCATGAAAGAATGAAATGGCTTATAGAGAACTAAGTGTGTTGTGTCAATGAAGGCGTGCTTTCTTTGACATCGTTACCCATCTGCTGCAGCGCCTTCAGGTCAAAAATGTCATGAGCACGCGGCTTTTGTTTTGTTTGTAGTTTAATTTTTAAGCGTCTCTCTCTAGGTGACATAATGAGTTGTAGTTCTAGGTGACAAAATAAGTTGTAGTTAGACAACAGAAACTATTGCGTGCCCAATGAAAAGCGTTCTACCATGGCGGTTTTTCAAATTGGTTTGCTACCAGCCCCCACAGCATGATGCGAAGAAGCAAACTTGAATCCCTTGCCTTTCGTCCCATGCAGTCATCGTGAGCCTTATTCCTTCCCTGTTTTCTTCGGTATCGGGGCTGAAGAATCACACGACGCATACGCACAAAGAACAACATGTGTAAGCAAGGTCACGCGCGCATGACGTGCCCCAGCCTACTCATGCATGTATGCCACGGATGTGTCGATTCGGCGCTTTCTGCTGTGTATTACCAGTTTCTGTGGGATGGATCAGTCACTGCATGTACTTCAGGAGAGGCTGGCAAAGATCATGTACGTATTGTGACCACGGTACACCATGTCGCTCCACTGAAACTGCAGTCAGAGATGATGCCCCAAACACAAGCTAAGCGTTAACAGGGTTGGCGAAGACACGACACAATGCAGGAATGACGGGAAGACGAACGAAAGCGAAATGCTGGTGGTAGTGGTGGTGGTGGTATGTGTGGTTTTACATAAAAAAACCACGACATGAATATGAGGAATGCCTTAGTGGAGGTCTCGGCAAATTTTGACCAACTGGTGTTCTTTAAAGTGCACTGACATTGCACAGTACAAGGTCATCTACTTTTTCGCATCAATCTAGATGTGACCGCCGCAGCCACAATCGAACCCGCGGCATTCCGGTCAGCAACAGAAAACCCTATAGCGACTGGTCCACCGAGGTAGACGGTAAACGAGGGCCGATTAGTGAATAGCATCTCGAGGCAATTCAAAACAAAAATTAAAATAATAAGCTGAGATTCCGTTTGCATGTTTTACTTTTTTAGCGTTCATTCATTATACTGATTTTGAAAGGGCAGTGTAAAGACACAGGGGAAAGAAAGACATAGAGAAAAGGGGTGCTGTTTTTCTTTTTCCTTTGTCTTTGCGCTTCCCTATTAAATTGATATGAAGCAGCTAGCCCGAATCAAAGTACTCCTCATTCATGCTACACAACAGAATACACAAGTTGCACATGCCAAGTAGAATAATATCACGTGCAACACTCTTAATGTGGATACCGTTTAAAATGCAGAATATAATCAGGAGATGCAGCATTCTTCATCTGTTTTTATATATACAGCTAGCAGAACGAAGTTCTGAACAAGAAAAGAGAGAAGAAAAGAGAGGCAATGAAAGAGAGTGTTTCCGTACAGATCAAGCGCTTGAGGGGAGCTGGTTACCAAGATGATTGTATACTTTTGGCCTGTGAGAAGAATCGTCGGGAAGTGAAAAATGCAATAATTGGCACACGCCAAGAAAGGAGACAAGTTGAGGGTGAAAGAGAGTGGACAGTGGTCATCCCGCATCTGCACAATATTTCACATAGGTTGAAAAAATTTGCATTAAGGTATGGCGTGCGGTTTGTTTTTTCAGCTGAAAACAAATTATCAAAGATTTGTTTAGCAGTAGAAAGGCTAGTCAACAAAAAAAGAACTGGAGAATCGAACAGATGTAGCATAAAGCATGGCAGGAGGTACGTTGAGTGCAAAAAAGATGTATACAAAACTCCTTTCACATGTGGAAAGGAATACGTTGGTCAGACTGGTCGGTGCATAAATGTGCGCCTTCGTGAACATGAGAGTTCACTAAAGGGGGCCCCTTACTCACACTTAGCGATGCACTGGAAGGAGTGCACCTGCCAACGGAAATTTTCTGACACACGAATTATTGACAGGCACAACAAGCGTACGACGAGAGAAATAATGGAAGCGTATAGAATAAGGAAAGAAGGGGACAGTTGCGTCAGTTGATTGATATGTGGGGTTTAACGTCCCAAAACCACTATATGATTATGAGAGACGCCGTAGTGGAGGGCTCCGGAAATTTAGACCACCTGGGGTTCTTTAACGTGCACCCAAATCTGAGCACACGGGCCTACAACATTTCCGCCTCCATCGGAAATGCAGCCGCCGCAGCCGGGATTCGAACCCGCGCCCTGCGGGTCAGCAGCCGAGTACCTTAGCCACTAGACCACCGCGGCGGGGCAAGTTGCGTCAGTCAAGCGTCAGTTCTACTAACAGATGCGGAATTTACTTTTTTGGATGTCACATAACCCGGTGTTTTTTTTGTTTTTCTGATTTACGTTTTTTTCGTTTATTTCTGTTTTACGTTTTCTTTTCTTAGTTCTTGACAAGTGTTTGTTTCCGGTTGTGTGCCATAGATTATGGGAGTGCATTTTTTGTTATATCACGTCGCTGATGATGACAGGGGAAATCGGAAATGACACACGTGCATGTGATGTATTTATTAGTGTTCGCTTCGAAATAAAATTTTCAGTTGCTAGTAAGCACAACATGTGTGTAGCTTAATGCCTCCCACCTACTGCACAGTGCTCTGCCATGATTATTAGTCATCAGCCACACGCAGCGTCAATTAAGTGCCCATAATACCTTACATATGAGTAGCAGGTACCTCATTTATCTGCATAAGGAATATGGCATAGTAGGTGCTGTGATACTTCACAGAAATTACGATATGCGGCATAGTTGATACATGGCAGAAAGCCAGAACTTCAAACGCAGTTGGCCTTGCCCGAACACGCTGCATTCAGAGTTCGCATTAGGCAGTATCGCAGCCGTCAGTTAATTTTCCGCTGTAGCTTAGGAATTATGACAAATTAAAATCGGTCAAGAGGACGGGAAACACTTTACTCTGTAAAACCTGAACCAGCACATGGGAAAGTTGCGCATTCGCATCCCACCGATGGAGTGGGCGCTTCGTTGGCCACTTCATTTCTATTTCAATTGATGTTATATTTGCTAAGCTATAGCTAAACGAACAAGTAAATTACCCTGTGCCTTCCAGGGCTTAAATGTCTTTTGGATTCATTTGCATATCACAGATTGAAAATGTAGCTCTTTCGGGCCTCGGATGCAAGAGGATGTGCATTTGAAACCACATTACTGCTCGTTACCTGAGCAGGCACAGGGGCCTTCTGGCCTTGCGGAAGGCCATGCAAATGTCAATGAATACTCATTACTATTTTTGTCCGAGCTGTGTTGTTCTTTCCATGAAATCATGTGCTACAACTGGAGTTTCTGGGCAAAGACATTTGTAATAAATAAATAGAGCGAACAGAGCTGTCGTTTGGGAATGTTGTTAATCTTTAGGTACAATTAAAAGATGCAAAGCAAACACGAATGAAAAGACACTTGAAATACAAACGGTTGATGTATGTGTGTTATGCGCCTTATCAACATGCATTTAACTGAAGTCGTTGAAATGCAGTCCTGCGTTAAAAGGTGGATCAGTGTTGGCAATAACATCTATTGTGGCTATCAAAGAAGTAGCAGTTGCTAATGCACATGGCAATTTATCGTGGCCGCCTCGATTCCCTGAGAGCGATAAAATCGGTGGTCTCAACATCAATGCCAGGAACTGCCCACATTCCTGAATGCCCTTTCTTTCATTCCAGTTCAAAGTCTCCCCTCACCCCCACCCCGTTTTCCTTGCTGCACCTTCAAATGGTCATGCAATACCACAAGAACTCACCGCTGCCGATTCGGTTCCAAGTCATCCCTGAACTGCGAGCTACGGCTGTCATGCCAAGGAAGAACCGACAAATCTTCACCGCTGTCCATGCCCGACGAATCATTCTCACTCTCACACTCCTCGGTATCAGACTTCCAGTGCAGGGACTCGACGTCGTTGACCGCATTGGCCTGTTCACATTTCAGCATACCGAACGTCTTCTCATACCAATGGAAGCCCAACTTCCCAGGATAGCCTTCATCTGATGAGGAAGCGGCTGATAACGGAGCAGGGGACAGCAACAAGGTAGCAGCGTCTGCCTTGCCTCCTGAGACTGGCGACGGGGTGCGACGAGAAGGTTCCCCGTCTTCGACAACGAAGACCGGCTCTTGAGCGGCCTTGCGTTTCCACAAGTGGCGAGGTCTGGCACGCAGCTTTTCCCACTCTATGCGCTGCTGAGGAGCTAGACTTGTGATTCTGGCAGTGTTTTCAGGAACATGTTCAGTTTGTGGACCATTTCCTCTGCCTTCCGCTTGTCTTCTGGACCTGAGGTTGTAACTGCGAGAGCTTCCTGATGCGTGTTCCTCGTCTGAAGGAGTGATCCCGAGAGACTGCGGCGTTTCTTGCAAACGCTTTTGTGTCCTCACAGCCTTATATCCACTGGGCCCCGCCTCAGCATGAGAAGTCTCTGCAGTAGGTCTGTTGGATCTATGTCCCTTTCGAGGAGACTGAGCCAAAACATCCCCTCTACCTTCCACTTGTCTTCTGGACCTAAAGCGACGACTGCGAGAGTTTCCCGGTGTGTGTTCCCGATTTGAGAGAGTGATCCCGAGAGACTGCTGCATTTTCTGTGAACACTTTTGTGTCTTCACAGTCTTATCTCCACTGGGCTCCACCTCAGCATGAGAAGTCTCTGCAGAAGGCCTTTTAAAACTATGTCTCTTTGGAGATGTCTGAGCCAAAACATTTGTTTTGCAAATTTCCTGAGCAACCATTCCGGCACTTTTTTTCCCGGTGCCGTCTTTCTTGCGAGCTGTACTACTCATCTCTGGATCGCCCTGGATGCCCTGTAGCATAGCATTTTGACTGCTTCTTGCAGCATCATCCGACATGAGCTGTTCCGATGTGCGAGCATTACCTTGAATATTGTGTATGTCCTTCTGCAACGTGTTGATTTTGAGAGAGTCCTTTTTAAGTAAAAGCCTTTGCTGCCAGTTCAGTGGACTAGAACTTGTACCTGCCTTGAGACCGGTCTCATTGGTACGGCTTTCTGGAGCATTCGCTGCTTTTCCCGGAGCAGACATTCGGGCAGTTTTTTTTCCCGGTGCTGCCAATCTTGCGAGCTGTACTACTTGTTTCTGCACTGCCCTGGCTACCCTGAAGTGTAGCACTTTGACTGCTTCTTGCAGCATCATCCGACATGAGCTGTTGTTCCGATGTGCGAGTATTAACTTGAATGTTCTGTGTGTCCTTCTGCAACGTGTTGATTTTGAGAGAGTCCTTTTTAAACAAAAGCCTTTGCTGCCAGTTCAGTGGACTAGAACTTGGACCTGCCTTGAAACCAGTCTCATTGGTACAGCTTTCTGGAACATTTGCTGCTTTCCCTGGAGCAGACATTCGGGCAGTTTTTTTCCCGGTGCTGCCGATCTTGCGAGCTGCACTACTCGATTCTGCACTGCCCTGGCTACCCTGAAGCGTCGCACTTTGACTGCTTCTTGCAGCATCATCTGACATGAGCTGTTGTTCCGATGTGCGAGTATTAACTTGAATGTTCTGTGTGTCCTTCTGCAATGTGTTGATTTTGAGAGAGTCCTTTTTAAACAAAAGCCTTTGCTGCCAGTTCAGTGGACTAGAACTTGGACCTGCCTTGAAACCAGTCTCATTGGTACGGCTCTCTGGAGTATTTGCTGCTTGCCCCGGAGCAGACATTCGGGCAGTTTTTTTCCCGGTGCTGCCAATCTTGCGAGCTGCACTACTCGTTTCTGCACTGCCCTGGCTATCCTGAAGCGTCGCACTTTGACTGCTTCTTGCAGCATCATCCGACATGAGCTGTTGTTCCGATGTGCGAGTATTAACTTGAATGTTCTGTGTGTCCTTCTGGAACGTGTTGAATTTGAGAGAGTCCTTTTTAAGTAAAAGCCTTTGCTGCCAGTTCAGTGGACTAGAACTTGTACCTGCCTCGAGACCGGTCTCATTGGTACGGCTTTCTGGAGCATTCGCTGCTTTTCCCGGAGCAGACATTCGGGCAGTTTTTTTCCCGGTGCTGCCAATCTTGCGAGCTTTACTACTTGTTTCTGCACTGCCCTGGCTACCCTGAAGCGTAGCACTTTGACTGCTTCTTGCAGCATCATTTGACATGAGCTGTTGTTCCGATGTGCGAGTATTAACTTGAATGTTCTGTGTGTCGTCCTGCAACGTGTTGATTTTGAGAGAGTCCTTTTTAAACAAAAGCCTTTGCTGCCAGTTCAGTGGACTAGAACTTGGACCTGTCTTGAAACCAGTCTCATTGGTACAGCTTTCTGGAGCATTTGCTGCTTTCCCCGGAGCAGACATTCGGGCAGTTTTTTTCAGGGTGCTGCCCATCTCGCACGCTGTACTACTCGTTTCTGCACTGCCCTGGCTACCCTGAAGCGTAGCACTTTGACTGCTTCTTACAGCATCATCCGACATGAGCTGTTGTTCCGATGTGCTAGTATTAACTTGAATGTTCTGTGTGTCCTTCTGCAACATGTTGCCTTCGAGAGAGTCCTTTTCAAACAAAAGCCTGTGCCGCCAGTTCAGTGGACCTGAACTTGGACCTGTCTCATTGGTACGGCTTTGTGGAACATTTGCTGTTTTCCCCGGAGCAGACATTCGGGCAGTTTTTTTGATGGTGCTGCCCATCTTGCGAGCTGTACTACTAGTCTCTGCACCACCCTGGCTACCCTGAAGCGTAGAACTTTGACTGCTTCTTACAGCATCATACGACATGAGCTGTTGTTCCGATGTGCGAGTATTAACTTGAATGTTCTGTGTGTCCTTCTGCAACGTGTTGATTTTGAGAGAGTCCTTTTTAAACAAAAGCCTTTGCTGCCAGTTCAGTGGATTAGAACTTGGACCTGCCTTGAAACCAGTCTCATTGGTACGGCTCTCTGGAGCATTTGCTGCTCGCCCCGGAGCAGACATTCGGGCAGTTTTTTTCACAGTGATGCCCATCTTGCAAGCTGTACTACTCGTTTCTGCACTGCCCTGGCTACCCTGAAGCGTAGCACTTTGACTGCGTTTTACAGCATCATCCGACATGGGCTGTTGTTCCGATGTAAGAGGGTTAACTTGAATGTTCTGTGTGTCCTTCTGCAACCTGTTGCTTTTGCGAGAGTCCTTTTTAAACAAAAGCCTTCGGCGCGAGTTTAGTCGACTCGAACTTGGACCTGTTTTGAGACTGGTCTCGTGGGAATGGCTTTCTGGAGTATCCTGTGTTCTCCGCTCTTGAACATGAGGGGTCTTGGTAACTGCACCCCTTGATAAGCTTCGCTGAGCTGAGGCAGAACCACCTATGCGGGCAGTTTTGTGAACTTCCTTAGAAATGGCATTTGTGGGAGCCTCCTCTGTCTGCAACCTAGACAGTGCTCTTGTGTTGTGCTGTCCACTTGGTTTTGGTGCCGTCCTGGAACTGTAACTTGCAGAAACATTCCTAACTTGAGAGGTCTCACTATGAGGCGAGGGGCGTCCGGGGCTGGTTACGGTCGCTTCTTGTGCAACTGGAGGGCTGCCCCTTCTCTTAGCTCTCTTTCTGTTGCCAAGCTTTTCCACAGTCGCACGGCTTGGCATTTCTCGCACTTTTCCTTTGGCATGACCACTCACACTGGCACCGTCACAAACTGTGCTCTTTCTCATGCGCAGCTTTTCCAGAGATTTCGACAGCGATCGGGTCATGCGTCTGCCCTCTGTTTCCTTATCACCAGATGACACTGCAGTGTGATCTGCGACGTGCGCTGAAGGCTTACCTGACCCACTTTTCACTGTCAGCAACTGGCTCGTGTTGGCAGGCGGGGGAGCTGCGTGGGTCTCTTCATTCGGTGGATCAGCAGGAGGGTTTCTGGACGAACCAAGAGCACAGACTTTGCTCTTTTTCGGGGCAACCTTAATGGCCTTTCGTTGTTGACCCCTCTTGTGTTTTAAAAGCAACTCTGGAGCCAACGGTTTTTGGTTCTGTTCACTATCGGAACAGTCTGCAATGCTTTGCCCAGGAGGTAAAGTTGCTTGTTTATCGAGGGCTGGCCGACATGCTGACGCCTTGTGGACGGTGCTTGTGTGGTCATGCCCCCGGGAAGTCGATGCTGTAAGTTTTTTCTGTGCTGTTACTGCTTTTTCCACGAAGGTTGTCGACTGCAGAGTCTTTTTCCGATGGCCACCTTGTGCAACCCTCCTTTTCTTTCTCAGCGGAGGCATAGTTGAACGTGGTGAAGTGTCCACTTAGCAGTAGAAATGGCCTCGTTTGTCAACAGCTAGTGATGGCGTATTCACAACATCAATACCCTGGAAAGGAAGAAAAAGAAAGAAGAGTGTCAGACGTGCTCCCTTTCTACACCATTCATTCATTATAATGGCATCATTTAAGATATAACATTACGGAATGAAAAACGACACATATGCGCATTTTCGCATGGTCGGTGAGATGTGTTACCTTGTCGCCCTTAGTACATCCCGTTCTGATTATTTCACTTCTGAGTTAGTTTAGATAGTTTCAGAATGAAAGATGGGAAGTCGAAGAGGTTACACTGATGAGCTAGCACACACACATTATAGAGATGCACATACAAGGGGTCTTTTGCTAGCCTATGTCTTATGTGGGGCATTCTTTGCACCTTTAACCTCTTACCTGACTTGTTTCGGAAAGACTACATGCCATGCCCTCTGCGCATGGTCAGCACGACTGCTCTAGCTCGAATCGCCGCTGGAGCAGGCGCCTCTGGCGTCACTAAGCTGTTCCGAGGAGTTAGGGAAATACACTGTAACTCTTTGTACTTGCTCATTGTGCTTCAGCCGCTCTCAGTCCCAGTGCGGTCCTCAAGCAGTAGGTTCCTTATTAACATTGCGTAGGCTGAGAGGCAAGAATAATGTGGGAAAAACCCATAGCCATTTTGGAAAAAAAAAACAAACATTTATAGTGTTGGGGTGCCTTCACCGGAATTAAAAGTGGAAAGAGCACAATAAGTGAGAATGAAGGAGCGGTACGATAATATTTATTCATTATTTATTTAGCGATACTGCAATCTTACAAAAGATATTGGCAGCATGGTGCATAAAACAAAAAATAAATAAATAAAAAGATGAAAAAGAAATAAACGAGTTTTTTCGCACGTTTGCTTTGAAGAAACAAGGACAAGTGATGTCATCCCAACAATTTTTAAATTTCACGAGTGAAAAGAAAGAAAAACAATATGCATGAAACATCTCGGTGAGACAAGAAAATGCTGCCTATCAAATGTGGGATTGATATAGTAATAATGAATCCTGTGTCAGTCTTATCAGGCAGTTTGTTTCAATCCACTATCGTTCTGGGAAAGAAAGAGTACTTGAAACAGTTGACACATGTACTGAATGGAGTTGAAGCTAGCATCTATGCCTGGTAGCATAACCTGTCAAATATGCAAGGTATGACGTGTTGGTCTAGTACTGACTTTTTATATGATAATATGCTTCGCTGGGCGCATTTATTCATTCCGATTTTTAGTTTGTTGAAAAAAAAAATTCAAACAAAGTGCACGATTTTGATGAGTTTCAGCAGATAGGCCACTTAGAGATACAAAGTTCAGCGATTGAAGTGTGGCCATATGTATTGTAGACGATCCAAACAGCATTTTCTTGTGCACTTTCAAATTTTTTCTATGTTGGTTTTAGCGAACAGGATCCATATAATTACGGCATATTTTAAAATGGGGCAGACGAGTCAACAGACTTATTGGTTGTATGGAAACTTAATAGTCGTAAAAAACAGCTTATGGCGGTAGTTTTTTGGGGCTGTTTTAAGGTGTTTTGAGCACGAGAAATCAATAGTTACATAAATGATTATGTACTTATAGTGCGTAACTTCTGACCAAAAAACGTTTTGTGTGCCGTAGCAGTGCATTAGTGGTTTCTTTAATGTTATCCACATACATACTGTCTTATCAAGTCTAATACAAATTTGACATTGCTTACACCAACTAACAACCTAATTATAATTCTCGTTCACCATCAGCTGGTCCACTTTCACTGGCATTTCTTCATACAACTCACAGCCTGACTCTTACGGCTACGTTAACAATAATATCATGTATATATATATATATATATATATATATATATATATATATATATATTAAAATAGAGGTGTTGTATGTCAAGAAAGTTTCAGACGCAGCTTGGCGAAAGGTGCTTTACGAGACAGGCCCGGCTACCTGCGAGCAGCGTGCGCGAGCTACTACGGCAGCCATCGTTCATCATCGTCTTTTTCTTTAACCGCAGAGCGTCCTTGAATGAAATAAGGAGCCATCCTGGCGATCTATGGACAAGTAAACACAGAAGGGTCATGGTAGTGCTCAAGTCTCGACACGTGGAGAATTTCTTGGCAACGACGATATTGGTAAGATGGTTCCAGTGGCTCGATGAGGTAATTCACCTGTGACGTTTTTTGAAGTATACGATATAGGCCATGATACGTGGTGACCAACTTGGTAGAAAGGCCTGGTGTAGCAGAAGAGACAGGCAGCCAGACGAGTGAACCTGGATCGTAGGAAGTAGTGTTAATTGATGCGTCATGGTGGTGCTTGTGGCGTCCTTGGTCTTGGGTTGTGAATGATCTTGCCAGTTGGCGGCATTCTTCAGTTTATGTAGCGGCTTGAGACAGAGTCGTGGACTCTGAGGAGTCAGGTCTGTACGAAAGAATGGTGTCCATAGTGCAAGTAGGTTCGTGTCCGTAAAAGAGGAAAAAAGGAGAGAACCCAGTAGTGCTTTGAATGGCGGTATATAGGCGAACATGATAAACGGGAACACTCCGTCCCAACTGAAGTGGTCTGACGAGATGTACATACACAGCATGTTACCAAGGGTGCGGTTGAAACGCTCTGTCATTCCATAGGTCTGGGGATGATAGGCGCTTGTAGTGCGGTGAACGACGCGGCACTCACGCAGCAATGCTGTGATGACGTCTGACAAGAATACGTGACCACGATCACTCAGTAACTCTCGAGGTGCTCCATGACGTAATACGATGTTGTGAAGAACGAAAGTTGCAACGTCTTTTGCTGGAGACGAGGAAATGGATGAAGTTTCGGTATACCGCGTGAGGTGGTCGATGGCAACTATGATCCAGCGGTTGGGAAGGGAATCATAGATATCAATGCCGACACGATTGAATAGTCAGGATGGACATGGTAAGGGTAATAAGGTACCGCTGGCATGATGAGGGAGAATCTTTCGTCTCTGGCACGTCGAGCAAACCCGAACGTACTGTCGTATAAAACGGTACATGCCACGCCAGTAATATCGGAGCCATATGCGAGAATAAGTCTTCAAGAAACCTGCGTGGCCACATTGGGGGTTGTCATGAAACGTGGAACAAATTTCGGATCACAGATGACGTGGAATCAAGAGTAGCCACTGACGTCCACTGGGTGCATAGTTGCGTCGGAACAGCACGTTGTCGCGAGTGGTTAAATGCTCAACTTGCCGACGCAACGTGCGAGTAGAGGGAGAAGCTGTCCGCCCAGCCAGGATGTCTCGAATCGAAGAAACCCAAGAGTCCTTGCGTTGCTCAGATGGCATGTTGGCAATGGTGACGGCAGTGGCATCACAGATGAGACTATCACAGCAGGCCGGGTCAGGAGGAAGGGGCGGATGGGAGGGGGCGTCTGCATCCGAATGTTTCCGGCCAGAGCGATAGACCACGCGAATATCATATTCTTGAAGGTGTAATGCCCATCGGGTGAGGCGGCCACTTGGATCCTTCAGTGACAACAACCAGCAGAGGGCGTGGTGGTCAGTCACAACGTCACAAGGGCGCCCGTACACTTAAGGTCGAAATTTGTCTATTGCCCAATCAATGGCGAGGCATTCCTTTTCAGTGGCGGAATAGTTGATTTCGGCTTTGGTAAGAGTTAGGCTTGCGTAGGCAAGCACGTACTCTTGGAAGCCGTCTTTCTGCTGCGCAAGAATAGCACCTAGCCCCACACCACTAGCATTGGTGTGGATCTCTGTGGGTGCTGCTGGTTCGTAGTGTTGCAGAATAGGCGGCAACGTGAGGAGGCGGCGCAGTTCATTGAAAGAATTGTCATAGGTGGCAGACCAGGCCGAAAGTTCTCCTAAGCCGATGAGAAGCTTGGTCAAAGGAGCGATGATCGCCGCGAAATTGCGGACGAAGTGCTCGAAGTAGGAGCAAAGGCCTATGAAGCTTCGGGGCTGTTTTATGGTGGTCGGTTTCGGAAATGCTGCAACGGCTGTAAGTTTGGCAGGGTCAGGACGAATGCCGTCCTTCAAAACCACGTGGCCAAGGATCGTAAGCTTTCGAGCAATGAAATGGTACTTATTCGGATTCAGTTGCAGCCCCGCAGCAGAGATACAAGCGAGGACTTTCTCGAGGCGGGTTAAATAGGTTGCGAAATCAGTTGAAAAGACGACAATGTCATCTAAATAACGAAGGCAAACGTTCCATTTGAGGCCTCAAAGGACAGAGTCCATTCGCTCGAAGTATCTGATGCGTTGCAGAGGCCGAAGGGCATGACTGAGTTCGTAAAGCTTGTCAGGCGTGATGAAAGCTGTTTTTTCGCGATTGGCCTCTGCAATGGGTACCTGCCAGTATCCAGAGCGCGGATCAACAGAAGAGAAAAATTCGGCTCCCTGTAGGCAGTCCAAGGCATCGTCAATGCGTGGCAGCAAATAGACATCCTTGCGCGCAATTCGGTTGAGACGTCGATAGTTCACGCAGAACCTGATGGATCCGTCCTTCTACTTCACCAGCACAACTGGAGAGGCCCAGGAACTGCTTGACGGTTCGATTATGCCACGTTTCAACATATAGTCGACCTGTTCATTGATGACACGGCGTTCGGCAGTTGACACACGATATGGACGCTGTCGTAATGGTGTCTCTTGACCAGTATCTATACGGTGAACAACCGATGACGCTCGACCTAAGATGGCTGATTGTGGTCAAACGAGGCTCGAAAATGCTGGAGGAGCTTGATCAGCTGTTCCTGCTACCCAGGCGTGAGGTGGAAATCAATGGACTTGCGGAATACATCCATAGGGTCATTGGCGTCAGTTGCGGGTGTAATGGCACAAGTCGGTAGAAATGGCTTGTCTGGATACATCAGGTCTTCAAAAATACAATCCAAGGTCCTGAGGGTCCCCAGACACTCGCAGCGTAGCAGGATGTACGGACAAGCAGAGACGGTGCACGCATAAAGTATCGCCGAACCATTGGAAAAGTTGATGATGGCAAACGGCAGCACGATGATTCGGAGGTGGGCACTACCTATAGTTGGTTGGATTGATTTGTGGTGTTTAACGTCCCAAAACCACCATATGATTATGAGAGACGCCTATGGTTGGTTGGAACCGTTCGAATAGTTGGTTGGAACAGGAGCATCGAGTTAGTGGCAGCAGGGGAAAACACGGGCACTAGGATGGCGGACCTTAGCTGCGGCAAACACTTTCGAGGGACTGTGGTGGTCGATACCAAAGCACGGATTCGTCAACGCGAGTTCAGCACGAGCGCAGTCGACTAGAGCCTGACGGGTAGAAAGGAAATCCCATCCTAGTATGACGTCGTAAGATGAACATGGAAGAACAACAAAGTTGACGGCGTGCCAAACATCTTGAATAAGAACACGTGCTGTGCACTGAGCCGTCGGCGCGGTGAAATGGGAGGTGGCTATACACAGAGCAAGATTCGTAAGCGGCATTGTAACTTTTCTCAAATGGCAACACAGTTTTTCACTAATTACAGAAACAACGGGGCCTGTGTCGACAAGTGCACGTGCAGCAACATCTTCTGCTAGCACATTAATTTCGTTGGGCGGACAAAAAGGAGGTCTTGGAGAGTTTGACGACGACGCAGTTCTTGCCTCCGGAACTGCGGCTGTCAGTGTTCCTCTCGAGCGGGGCTCGTGCGCCGAAGCATCGGGGATACAGATCGGCGACAAGGCGGTAATGACCGGCGAGAGTAGACAGGGCGTCATGGGGACAACGAGTCGGCGATAGGGGAAGATGGTTGCTGGGGATTCTGGGCAGCCTGGTAATTTGCAGAATTCCTACGGTCCGGAGGCTGGATGTTGCGACGGAACAGTAGTGTGCTATATGTCCAACAAAACCGCATGCAAAACAGATGGATCGATTATCGAAGGTGCACCATGAGTTACCGAAAGAAGGTGCAGGGGGCGAAGTAGGATGGGGTGCCGTGTATGTAGGCAGCGTCGTAGGGTAGGAAGACCTGGTGCCCCGGTATGCGCCAGAAACAGGTGGGGCTGGGGGTCTAGCAATGACAGCAGTGTAGGTCAGCGGCGTAGGGACAGATGGAGATGAAGGCAGTGCCTGCGTGACCTGTGTCCCAATGACCTGGCGTAAACATGGGTCTAACGAGGTCACTGGCTCAGATGCTTCGGCCACAAGAGAAAGTTGACGTGCAACTTCTTCATGAATGAATTGTTTGATGTTGGGCAGTAAGACGGTGTGATCAGCAGCAACATCGTGCACGAGGGTGGAAACTTCAGCTATATCTTCAGTGGCCCTGCGCGTCGAGACACGCTGCTTATGCAACTCGTCGTACTCCCGACAGAGCTGGACAACGTCGGTGACAGTCTGTGAATCGCTAGCGACGAGCATCTGGAAGGTATCGTTGTCAACTCCTTTGATGATGTGCTTGATTTTGTGTTCGGTTAAAGATGCATCGACGCGCTTGCAAAGAGACAAGACATCTTCGATGTAATTTGTAAAGGTCTCGTTCTTGCCCTGGACTCGACTATGCAGACGCTGTTCTGTGCGAAGCCGGCACACGGCGGGCAACCGAAGACCGCGGCGATGGTGGTCTTGAAGGCGGACCAGTTGGTGATTTTGCCTTCGTGGTTCTTGAACCAGAGGCTGGCCACATCATCGAGGTAAAAGCGCTTCCGATTTCGTACTCGACGAGCCAGTCAGCGGCGTCTTGTTCGCCGTCGCCGCGAAAAATTGGTGGGTAGGCACGCCAGTACAGAAGACTGTTGTTGGTGGGGCCGCTTGAGAAGGACCAGGAGCAGTCATTGGGAACGGTGAGGGTAGCGTCCGATTGCGAAGTTCCAGGTTGATAGGAACCCCGGCTCCTCCACCACTTAAAATAGAGGTGTTGTACGTCGAGAAAGGTTCACACGCAGCTTAGCGAAAGGTGCTTTATGAGGCAGGCCAGGCTACCGGCGAGCGGGGTGCGTGAGATACTAATACAGCCACCAATCGTCATCGTCCTCTTCAGTAACAGCAGAGCGTTCAATATTCAGATTCATGAATAAATAAATAAATAAATAAATATATATATATATATACATGGCCTGGCTCATACCCCATGTTTATTCTAATCTCACTTCTTCCTTCTCAGCTTCTACCAACAACCGTCGCTACCTTCTTACGTCACATGATTCCCCCCCCCCCCCCCCCCGAAAGAATGCGCAAGCTACAATCTAGAAAGCATGAACAAATGGAGTCTTATAATAAAAAATAATGCCAGAAAATGCAGTAGTTCCATGCCACACGGCGGTTCCATGCACTTGCAGAAAATGTTCACAGGAAAGGCAGTCCGGTGATATCTAGGAGACCTCAGGTGGGCGAGGTTGGCTGTTGCGTTCTGGAGAGCATAACCATGCCTTCAGCGTTAAAAATGATGATGGCACAACCTGGTTAGTATTGAGGAACGAACAAGGTTGGGAGTCCTTGTAGCGTTGGAAGTTCGGATGTCTCATGAGTTGGATTCCGAGTCGTGGCTGCGACAGACGCTTTGCTTCTAAAATGCGTGCTGCTTGACGGATTGTGACGGCGTGATGCCTGCGGGCTGGCGGTATGCAAGAAGTGCTTCCACATCTTTCTTGGCGTTTTCCGTGGTGTTGCGGTCTGTGTAACTGCAGGCGCAGGGAGCGTCTCTGGCGACTTTCCTCTGTGCGAGAAAATTTGACGACTTGGAATACTTTTTGGGTTAGAGATCTTATTTTCCGCTGTTCTTCAATTGGTGAGTGTGCTTCCGTGTAATTTCGCGTTTGTGGATGCCCTCGTTGCAGTCTATTTTGTTGTCGCATGAGGTTGCGCGCTTGGCTACGCTTGCTTTGCTGATGCTGCTTAGGAGATGGCTGTAATGGCAAGCTTTCCGGAATGGGACATTAATTTACTTTGAGGTTTGACGTGTCCTGTAGACAGCTGATGCATGGTGAACAGGTTTCTTGCTTATCGGGCATGGCTGGTGGTGCGTCATCATTGCTAGCCTGCTCTTCAGAGGCTTCTGTGACGTGATTTATTACGGACGCTTCTGAAAGACAACTGTGTACGAGGTTTGATGTATGATTTGCTTCTGAATTGGTTGGATTCTTGGATTTGTGACCACTGCATGAGGGTACCACATGTGACGTCGCATCACCAGGTTGAAAATGCAAATTTTGGCAAACCTGCAGTGCCATGGAAATGAACCCTTGCGACAAAAAACATCCAGAGTTGACAGATAGTTCATCAGGGGATGCTTCTTCGCAGCTCACTATGAGTAGTTCTTGTGCCTGGTAGCATGCGACGTTCAATGCGTCTGAGCCTTCTGTGTTTGGAGTTTCTGGTGGCTGCGCACTGGACGGCAATATTGATTGCAACAGGGGTAGTTCGGTAAGGTTTGAGTTGTGAATGGCCCTCTTTCTGTGCAACTAACAATGCGAGCTGTTCTGGGGCATGAATCTGGGTGGTAAGTTCAGGGCTTGGCGTAGCATCGTCCGAGCTCCGCAGCTCTATCCCGATCATTGTGAGCATGCTAGATGTGAGATGGACATTGTGAGTCACGAAAGAGCCAAGCGATGGAAAACCAGGAGGCGGGCCAAGTCTTGGCAAAAGATAAAAGAAGAAATGATCGTCTGGTTTCAAGACAATAATGAAGATTGGATTAGAACACACACTCTCAGTGCATTCGAACTCAGTCATCGCAGTCATAAGCAGCCTTCACGCATTCAAGCGCAGAGCGTGAATTTACAATTCCCGTCTGGTGAAGTTAGCCACATGCTCACAGAAAGACCACGTGGACGTTTTCCCAACTTTCCATCTGGTCTTCGTCACTTGACCCCTTGGTTTCTGACTTCGCCCACCTCAATGCCCAACACGCTCACTACAGCCGGAATAGAGCAGAGGAATTCGGCGGGTACTCAACTGAACCCAGACTCTTCAATACAGATTCACGCAATAGATGAGCTCAACTCTTTAGTTGCGCAGACTGACGAACATTTACAAGTAATATCTGACCAAATAACGCCTGTCACAGTGTCGCTGTCCAGTGTCCAGCCAGCTGAGAGTTCAAACAACACAGGAGGCTCAGAAGCATCACCTTTCAAGCATTGCCGTGAACCAAAAGCGTCTGTTAACAACCGTGTTGCAAAATACTCTGAAAATTTTTCTGTTCATTCTAGCCCGAATTCTTTGCCTGCCAGAATCATGAGGATTCAATGAGTACCCGCTATTTACTGGTCACATCAAGTTGGAAAAACAAGCAAGCTCATGTTACTAAAGGAAAACTACCTCATCAGATTCCACAACTGCAGCAGTTACGTGAACTAGCAGGACGACGATGAACTAAAATGACATCACAAGCGCAGTTACGACTCAAGGAAGGTCGTCAGGAACGATACCAACTAAAGGAAGGACAAACTCAACATTCGAGCTATCTCCACAGAAGGAAACGTCAAGGAAGTCTTCTACACCAGATATCCAAGCATCGTCCACGATGCGATCAATGGAGCCAACGCCACAGAAAACTACGAAAAAGACTGAACGTTATCATTTGTACAACGCACGAACATAGACATACTTCGTTGAACTTCAGTTATCTTACACGCAGGCTGCAAGCACCGATTCTGTCTCAGTCACGACACAAAATACAGCGCGTACGATGGAGAATTCGGCGCCTACAGCATTCGACCTTCAAATGCTACAAGGACTTCCAACCTTGTTTGTTCCTTGCAGCTGCTCAATTTATGTCACGGTCAGTGCAGTTTTGCAAGATGCGGTTACCTTCTCCAGAACACTACAGCCAGCCTCGCCCACCAGAACTCCCCCATTTACCGGACTGCTGCACTCTTTTCTGAAGTTTTGCGAGTTTACGGAACACCACGGGGACATGAAACCAATTGTGCATTTTGACATTCATGACTTCTCAACCGCTCCTTGTTTACTTTCTTGTTCGTAATCCATGCCTTCTTTCGGGGGGAGGGGGACTCGTGTGACGTTACGATGGATGGGCGACGTGGCCCGAGATGGAGAGTAAGGTGCTCCAATGCGTGAAGACTGATTTTCACTCTTTGAGTCATCTTGGCATTGTTTGGTATTTTCCCCATGTGTCGGCTGGTCTACCATGAACAAGGCGTCCTTATGACACGAATAGTGACCGTTAGAAGCCTTTGAAGAGCTGCGTCGTAGAAAACCAGGTGGTGGACCATGTATGCGAGACGAAGCATGAAAGGCATCAGTAGGGTGAGCGACGTCTTGTGTCGTATGTTGGTGCCACGACTTTGGAAATGCCGACTTTCGTGAAAAGAAACCTGGTGGAACGCCACGTTTTTCGAGAAATAAGCGTGGACTGTGACGGCCGAGTGTGGTTGTATGAAGATGGTCGGTAATGAGGAAGTCCTTGTCGTAGTCGTTAAAACGGGCAATCATCTCTTCCCTGATCTTTTGCCATGATTCGTCATTTTAGAATATGTGTGTCAGGTAAAACTTGAATGCCTCACCGGAGATGTAGTCAGTGAAGTTGGTGATCATTTCCCGTTCCGACCATGATGCAGCGGTTGCGTGGTGCTCGAACAGGTCGAACCAGTCCTGTACAGGTCCATCGTCCGCTGCTCCGGTGTACTTGGGGATGGGAAGGTCGTCTGATTGGCCGCCAGGTTTATATCCTGTCGACTTGTGTGACGCTATGATGACTGGGTGACGTGGCCTGGCTCATACCCCATGTTTATTCTAATCTCACTTCTTCCTTCTCAGCTTCTACCAACCATCGCTACCTTCTTAGGTCACATGATTCCCTGGCTCATACCCCTTGTTTATTCTGTTCTGCACTTCTTCCTTCTCTACTTCTACCAACTATCACTACCTTCTTATGTTACACACACACACACACACACACACACACACACACACACACACACACACACACACACACACACACACATATATATATATATATAAAGTGAAGGTATGGAATATGGCACCACGGGAGCATTGTCAACAAGGATAAATATATTTATTTTCCAACAGTTTCGGGAGGGGTCCTCCCTTCATCAGGGGATGAGTTATACTGAGGGGTCCTCCCTTCATCCCCTGATGAAGGGGTCCTGAAGAGATCGGCGGCAACTGCTTGCACGGCAAACTCCAGTGCCAAACCCACTCAACAACAGGGAGCCGCGAGACACAAAGAGCCATCCAGGGTCCCAGCAGTGACGATGTCGCCACTCCCACCAGCGAGGCCTTACAACACCAGGCGGACGAATGCGGCGAAGACCAAGGCGGCGGCTTCCAAATGACACGGGGAAACAAAAGGTACGGGCAGTCTTAAACACGCATGGTCCTATTCATTTCTATCGACTAGGAAAATCATTGAAAAACGGGCGCAATACGAAAAACATGCGGAACAACTAACCAAATATTTATTTCATGAAATTGCACCTAAGGGCTTCCGCCTAGCCTGGAACCCCTCAATGTCTACACTAAGTGAAGCAGAAAGGGGGAAGTGGGAAAAATATTACTAGAAGCATCCTTGCAACTTACTCGGGTCATTGCGGACCATAGTGAGCGTAAGGCCGCAGAATACAGTATCACGGAGGCCACGCAGAAATTGGTATCTAATCTCAGAGAGCATGAGGCAAGAGAACTGGAAAGATATGAACTAAAAGAGAGAGGCAAAATTTAAATAGTAAAAGATAGAAAATTCAATCGGGACTGCAGAAGCTCCACTGCTCTGCAACAGGAAAATAGGAATGAGGCCGTACAAGACCGCCAGGGACTACCCGTACCACAGCCTAACTTTGAGGAGAAAGATGGGAACTCGAAACTACAGTGTAATCTTAATCAAAATGCTGACACTCCCGTGCCACGTGATAGCCAAGAGCAGCCAAAACCTTATGAGAATAATGTCCTCAATCTGTTCAACACAACGCTCACACCCGCTCAGCTACAACTTCTGTCGAGAGGCTTAACTCTTTGTCCATCATCCGGTAGATTCAATGAACTTGAACTGTACCAAGACCTCGATAACTTTGCACGTAATCTCCGCCTCCGTGAACACTTTCATGATCGCAAGTATTGTACGGACGAGAATAGATTGATTGGTGGGGACAAATCATGGTGTCCAGGTGAGCAGAGGGACAAACACCTCGACATGCATATATTGTTACGGGGAATAAAGTATACAATGGCGAGCAAATGCGTACTGGTAAATATACTGGCGAGCTAATGCGTACAACGCTGCTGCAGTCCGAGCACGTTCACGTTCAGCACTTCGTCGTCGTCATCCTCAGGCATCTACTTAACCCGTGACATTACCCGCCGGCGGCAGAAGCACCGTCCCGGTGCGATCAATTTTTGAGGCGTGAGTAGTATATGGTTTAAGCCGTGAGACGTGCACTATATCGGTCGGGACTGATGCTGGTACTGACGTGGTATGGAGTGGACCTATCTCATAGGTCACGCTGGTGACCTTGCGTATGACGCGGTAGGGGCCAACGTAACGGGACATCAGTTTTTCGCAGAGACCAACACGACGAGATGGTAACCACAGCAAGACGAGTGACCCCGGAGAGTACTGTACGTCGCGGTGCCGGCGATCGTAAGCACTCTTTTGGTTAAGCTGCGCGGCACATAAACGATCCCGGGCGACTTGGCGGGTGATGTCAGCTCGGGCCAGGGCATCACGAGCATAAGCAGTTGATGAGGGGGCGTCAGATTGGAGCATGGTGTCCATGGGCAAAGGCGGGTCATAACCAAGCAGTAGGTAAAAAGGTGAAAATCCAGCTGTATCATGACGTGAACTGTTGATGCAAAGGTAACGAAAGGTAAGTGGATGTCCCAATCTTTGTGATCCTTGGAGACGTACATCGCTAACATATTCGTCAGGGTAAGGATGAGGCGTTCCGTGAGGCCGTTGGTTTGCGGATGGTACGCTGTAGTGAACTTGTGGCGGGTAGAGCAGGATCGCAGGAGCTCGTCGACTACTTTAGATAGAAAACAGCTGCCGCGGTCGGTGATCAACTGACGAGGAGCACCATGACGCAGAATGATGTCATGAAGAAAGAAATCGGCTACATCAGTAGCGCAGCTGGTGGGGAGGGCACGTGTAACAGCATACCGCATTGCGTAGTCGGTAGCAATAGCAATCCACTTATTACCGGTGGCCGACACGGGAAAAGGTCCTAGAAGATCGAGGCCGACTCGGAAAAATGGCTCATCTGGTACTTCAATGGGCTGGAGGGTACCAGCAGGTCTCAGAGCAGGTGTCTTGCGGCGCTGGCAGAGGTCGCATGCCGCAACGTACTGTCGCACAGAACGATAGAGGCCAGGCCAAAAGAATCGGCGGCGAATGCGGTCATATGTGCGTGACACCCCTAGGTGTCCAGCGGAGGGGGCATCATGCAGCTGGGCCAAAACGTCTGAGCGAAGATGCACAGGAACAACGAGTAAAAGCTCAGTACCATCAGGGCGGGCGTTGTAGCGATGCAAGATGTCGTTGTGAAGAACGAACAGTTGTAAGGAGTGGTCAGGGTGGGGAGAGTGCAGATCAATGATAATAGCACGCAAAGAGGGGTCGCGGCGTTGTTCAGCAGCAATGTCGGTGAAGTCGGTAATTGAATGAACGAGGGCCTCTTGTTCATCTTCCCTCGTGTCAGGGGGATCGACTGGGTAACGGGACAAGCAGTCGGCATCCTTGTGAAGTTGTCCGGATTTATAGGATACAGAAAAAGTGTACTCTTGTAAGCGCAGCGCCCAGCGACCAAGGCGTCCTGTAGGGTCCTTGAGTGAGGAGAGCCAGCAGCAAGGTGCATGGTGGTCCGTAATAACTGAGAATGGTCGGCCATACAGGTACGGTCGGAATTTTGCAATGGCCCAGACGAGAGCTAAGCACTCGCGTTCTGTGATAGAATAATTTTGTTCCGAGCGCGAAAACAGTCGGCTTGCATACTCGACGACGCGTTGCATGCCTTGTTGCCGCTGCGCCAGCACTGCGCCTATGCCGTGGCCACTGGCGTCAGAACGAAGCTCCGTGGTGGCAGATGGGTCGATGTGTGCTAGGACTGGTGAGAATGTCAACGAGCGACGAGAAGGCGTTTGCTTGCTGTTGGCCCCAGGTGAATGCGACATCCGTTTTGAGGAGGCAGGTTAGAGGACGGGCTACTTCAGCAAGCTTCTCGACAAAACGACGGAAATAGGAGCACAGTCCCAGAAAACTTCTGACGTCCTTGGTTGAGCGGGGTGTGGGGAAGTCGCGAACTGCTCGGACTTTCGCAGGGTCTGGCCCGTGACAATATCAGCACTTCAAAAAGATATCATCAGAGCGTATGAAAAAAATCGGCCATCTCGAAACAACATATTAGTCAGAACGAAGGGCACTTGAACTACGAAAAAACACTGAAATTACCATCAAACCGGCTGATAAACGGGGCTGCACAGTAATTCTAAACACGACGAACTACTTAAAGGAAGGGAAACGACAACTATCAGACACAAAATTCTACAAAGAACTTCCAACGGACCCGACTCCCGAATTTGAAAGGGAGATAAAAGTAACCTTAAACAATATCTGCCGGGACAAGAAAATTACAAGCAAAATGTTAAAAGCAATGTTACCGGCCCATTCTGTTCCCGGTCAATTCTATTTGCTCCCCAAAATACAAAAGGCAGGCAATCCGGGACGTCCGATAGTATCCAGTAACAGCACATCAGAAAATATATAACACCCCCCAAATTTTCCCTATTACATAAAGGACACAAACCACTTCATCTGCGAAACTTCAAGTCTCGACATCCCAGACGGTAGTTTTCTGGTGACCATGGACGTCTGTTCATTGTACACCAACATACCCCACCAAGACGGAATGGCGGCTATGGTTTCTGAATATGTAAAATCTGACTCAACTGGTGTAAGTGGCGAGGTACTGTTTACACTTCTTGAACTTGTACTCTCGTACTCGAACTTGTACTCTCACTCTCGCAAACATCTTTCAAGGCGAGAGGGACGCGGCAGCAACGAAGTCATCCCCTGATGAAGGGAGGACCCCTCCCGAAACTGTTGGGAAATAAATATATTTATCCTTGTTGACAACGCTCCCGTTGTGCCATATTCCATACCTTCACGAAGACTAACTGGCCCATTGAATTATTACTCCCACTATATATAACAAAAAGAAGTTCAATAACGGATCCTTGGACGCTGGACTTGACAGCAATTATATCTGATCCTTTTATTTACATTAACAAGCTTACGGCTGTCAGCGACATAGGTTTTAATGCGTGCTATCATTTTATCACTTCTTAACACAATGCATAGCTTATAAGCCAGTTTAATATGAAAGACCTTGTCGAATGCCTCGCCGAAATCGGAAATATAGCATCTGTTTTCCTTTGTGTACAGTGCTAGCAAAGTCAATGTGTGGTCTCAACAAGCCGACTGGTTGTCGAAAGGACATTTTTAAAAACATGCGGCATATATAAGTTGAAACTATGTTGCCTAATACGTTTGTGAATTACTTTTTAAGAGATTGCAAGATGGTAAAGTTAATGAAATTGGACTAATTTAATTTATGCAAGCTTTTACCTTCAATTTCGGTAAAGGCTTCACCCCAGCAGCTCCCGCCATTGGTGGGCCTAGACTTAGTGTCTACCGTGAGCTGTCATTACTAGTTGACGCTACAAATAGACATCTTATATTGTGTTCTCAGCGCACGGTTGAAATCGCGCATGGCGAGCCAAGAAAGAGAAAGAGACACATGAACGCACGGAGGGCGATCCACAAAAACTCACCCAACGCAGCTAGGTGGTCCCTGGACCAGATTGTAGAACAAATTTTGAAATCCCAAAGTGCAGTAGCCCACACAGAACGTCCGAAAACTCGAGGTGAAGCGTTCTACGTCGCCGAAGTCGTACTGAACTCTCAGCACTTCAGTCAGTCACAGAACACTTTATCAGATATTCTTTGACTCCGCGTTTCATGCTTCAGTTTGCATACAGCGCCTCACGTGCGACGCCACAAAACACCTGGCGGCGCCTTATATTTATATGATGATGATGATAAAATATAAGTGTTGTTTTTGCGCTTCAAGCGCAGTAACCTAGCAAATTAGATGAAGCTAAGCTAAAATTTACTTGCTATTACAGTTGACACGCTTCACACTTGTCAAGGAAGGCGTGCGTGTCCCGGCACTGACAAGAAAATTTATTTAGACGCCGGTTTCGATTCCGCTTTTCCGAACAGCTGTCGGAGAGCGGCGTTTGTTTCGCACGGTGCGCGAAGGCTCCGCTGCTGTGCGAGGGTTCGCATGGTTGTCGCACCTTCGACCCCGCTGAACCGTTATCTCTGCGGCGTCCTATTTGCTATGTGATCGGAAGGACGTCGGAGCCGCGTCAGCATGGCTACATTAAGCGGAGAGATGAGCAACTCCTCCAGCGTAAGTCACAGCGGAAAGACGGGTGGCCGCCGGTAGTGCGGCTTGACGTGTTCCCACGCGTCGGCAAAGTACGAGGCTTTTTATACGGCGCTATTTACTAAATAAAGGCTTCTATTGTCGCGGTACTTTGAAGCGTGCAGCAAGTGCGCGATTGTATGAGCTCCGTAGAGCGCCCGCCGAAGGCGCTAATTCCTCTCGTGTGCTCACGTAGAGTGCATAATGCGGAGGTCGCGCCTTGTCACAGCTGGTGACAATCGCGTGGCCGTTGCCTACGTTGTAACTTTCTTGCCGCTCACTGGAACAGCGTCACGCTGCCGCGATTACGGGGGTGTAAATCACTTTTCTCAATATAGATCAGCCGCGAGAGTAACTACGTGGGATTATCGGGCTCGCACTGCGCGGTGCGTAAACTGGGCCCGCCTGTTTTCTATGAATCGACACTGGAACCGGTCGAACATACTCGAGTTTACGACGTGTAGCTCGATTCTTTGTGGCCGTCGAGCGCGTCATTTCTTAATTGACGGTCGTCCTCGCAGGCCCTGATGGAAGGCACGGAGGATGCGGCCTCCATCGACTTCGGCGACGTCGAACGTGGAGTCATCAGGAAGGCTCCCAGGTCAGTCGCTGCACGTTTGTCGGCTTGTGTAATGCAATGAAAATGTGCTCCGATGCGAGCTGTCAGTCATGCATTTCTTGCAACAAATAGCGTGAAGTTTGGATGTGCACACTACTCTCGTAGCACAATCACTCCCGCTGCCTGATACCGGTGTCATCGGTATCTGAAAGTTGTTAAGAGACGATAAAGATAAATATTATCTTGAGCGTTAATTTATTATTGATCAGAGCGTGTTGATAGACTAAAATTTGTAAAAAGACGCGTACTTTTCGCCTATCTACCAAAGCTTAAAAAACCGATCCTAAAAGAGTGAAGCTATAGAACTCTGGGAGGCATCAACCCTGTACATGTTCCAAGTGTAACTATGTAATGGTACATATAGCTTACTACTAAGTTAATATTTGTCACGACTAGAGGTGACACTAGGATTTTTGTATTGGTGGGACACCCACCACATGCAAGCTCTTTTGAGAGAGCACGAAGGTGGGGAATCAGTTGCTTACCACAACAATGCGTCCTGAGAACTCTGATTTTTAGTGTCACGCTTGAGCAACAGCAAGAAGAAAATTGTAGATTTATATGTTGGTGTGCATTTCGGCCTTCAGTAGCAACAGCTTTGCTTGGTGGTATAACCGTTATTTACCACAGTGCAGACCACCACTGCAGTTGAAGTGATGTGGATTCACACATCCATTTGGTTAGTCTTTGCACTGCTGTTTGCTTTCCCAGTGCAGTGATGTTTGCATGTGATCAATTTCACCAGTTAAACTTGATGAAAAAAGGAAGATTGGACAATTACAAAAGGTGACAAACATGCACTATAGCTGTGTTTGCCACGGCGAAAAAAAAAAAAAACCTCTGCGAAGAAAATGTAACCATAAAATGTGTTCCTGGTGATTTTGCATGCTTGGATGGATACTTAAAACAACCCAAACAGAAATTTTGTAAGCTTTTGTCTCACATAAAAGAGTTGAAGTTTGTCTTGCTGTCTAGAAAATAACATAGGGCTGTATCCAGTGATCCTTGTTCGTTTGTGTCGTCATACTGATTGCATTTGTTTGATCATCATACCGATTTATTATTGGTGTCCGAATTCGGCAGTTTGTAGCAGTCACGTATGTCTTCTCTTGTCGCTTTCCTGTTTTGCACCAATGGTTGTTTTCAGGTTCAATTACGTCCCAGACAGCCTAGTTCAGTATGCTATTACAAGCTGCATTTGCAGTGAAAGGTAGAGTACGCTGGTTTCACATAGTATGTGGTACCTGTCTCATTTTTTGTTAACGCCCTGCCATGCTGGCATAGTGGCTAAAATACTGTACTAGTCTGCTGATTTGCAGGTCGTGGGATCGAATCTCAGCTACGGCAGCTGCATTTCCAGTGGAGGCAGAAATGTTGTAGGCCCGTGTGCTCAGATTTGGGTGCACGTTAAAAAATACCAGGTGGTCGAAATTTCCGGAGCCCACCACTACGGCGTCTCTCATATTCGTATGGTGGTTTTGGGACGTTTAACCCCAAAAATCAATCAATAATCATTTTTGATTAACAAGCACGGTACTGGTTTTTAAAATGTAGGACAGCTCGTGTCTGTGTTTACTTTCTGGCCATCATGAAAGTACTTTGATAAGCGATCGGTTAAAACCGAGTAACGTATGCCATCATTTGCTTTTTGAACAGATGGTTTCACTGAAACTGTCAGTAGGGTAGTGAAGCCATCCACTTCGATCATTTTGTATTTTGTAAGTCCGGTAAAAGATGGCAGCTAAAAAGAGATGAAATCGTTGAAGGTAACGTTTTTAAGAAGCAGTCTTGTCATCGTTAAGGCTGCTAGAAGCAGTCTGCAACGAGAGGGCTTGCCGAAATGTTGGCTCCAGCGACACTTCATGTTCAAAAATTTTTTATAACAATGATGAGTTTTCTAAGATCGTAGCAGGAATGAGGAATGATAAGCAAAGAATAACTTTCAAAGTCTCTGTAATTGCTTCAATTTAACAACATGAGTTTGTGTGAGCGCATCATTTATGTATTTGACATTTTTGAAGATTGATTTGATTGGTTGTGCAAGGAAGAACGATCTGGTGAAGGAGAGTGGTGCTGCTTTATCGCTTTTCTGTCTATAGTGTACCTACATAACCTGGGAACACGTGCAAAACTAAATGGTTGCTTGTGGTACATTGTCCTGTAAACATGTGCCTCATGTTAGATGCAAAATGATGATAATTCACAAGATGGGAAGAAAAGACTGGCAAAAGCAAACGTTACTTTAACAGAACAACACTTATTTTGGTAAAGTAAAGAAAACTGCCAGAGAGACAAGAATACAGGATCTCTCCAGTTGTACAGCCGTCCCTCTTCTGCCTTCTCCCGGGACTCATGGCAGTCTCACACCCACACTCACCACAGGGGGTGCACTTCTGTGTCACATTACAGCTTTGGCCTCCAGCTGGCTCGGCTCACGCCGATAGTTGTGGCTTGGTGCCATCTTTTGAGTTCCGTCTCCCACAACAACGGTGGACACACTTGTTTCCTTCTTATGTGATTAGTGCATTTCTGGAGGAGTCGGCACATTCGTGTAGAACCTGGTGAAAGTGCCTTGTGTGTGTGTGTGCTGGTTATGGCGAGCAGGCATCGGATGGCGGCGTTCTTCCACCTGGCCTTCCGGACGACGGCGCTGCTGACGTATCTGTTGTGCCGCCTCTTCACGGACAGCTTTGTGTCCAGCTTTGTGTGCATCCTGCTGCTGCTCTGCATGGACTTCTGGACCGTCAAGAACGTCACAGGCCGTCTGCTGGTCGGACTCCGGTGGTGGAACTACGTCGACGACGCTGGGAAGAGCCACTGGGTCTTTGAGAGCCGCAAGGTGAGACATTTGCGCTGCCTATGCTCCATCTCACAAATACCTTACAGCACTGTGGAAGTAGACTAGCTTGTTAGCCAATAAGGAAGGCAAAAGCTCCTCAAAATGTGTTTGTCCGCGTCGCGTCGTCTGCTCGTTGTCTCTTTACATTGGCTTGCCTACCTGGTCAATACTTGCTCCCTGCAGTTAATATAATGAGCAAAAAGCTCTTTGGGAATGCCACCTCATTGTTTCTTTGACGAGGGAGACAATTACGATTACCCACCCGTAATATTTGAGAAGATGCGAAATGCATTAGTGAAGGGCCTAACGTAACACGCATCGCTGTAATGCGTCATGTAGGAAGCACAGTTAAAACCCCTGTGCCTCGTTGATAATGAAGCAGGTACGCCTGAAACTACATTATGTGCTGTGCAAGGATACTGCCTGCGTACTCCTCATAGCTCTGGTAGTGCTTCAAAGTAGTTGTAAGATGGCGTATAGCGCTGTAGTCTCATGATAAGGGCGGGTTGTAGCTGTATATTTACACGTTCGTATGCAAAAAATGGGAAGACACTCGAGCTTCGCCTTCAAAGGTAGAATGAGACAACATATTGGGCCCCGCTTTCGTATTGCTTTCTCAAACGGTAGCCATACCTCGTTTCTCGGTGGGCACCTGTATGGAGCCGCAAAGAAAACCCCTGTACAAGCAACATTGGTCGTTTTAGACTATCCCAGAATGCCTACTGCTTGTGAAGCTGCTATGTTCCTGCTACGTCATAATTTATCATTCTGGAAATAGAGTACCCATCAATGAGTGGATTTTTGTTGCATTGTTGATTGATAATGATTAATTATGCCCGAACAGTTCATGATAAGTCAACCTCTAAACCACCTACTCTTTGCACAGTTCACATGATGGGATGCCTGCTGCAATTCTACGGTTCTGCCAGGCAGTGTTACATGTGTTAACATGGCTCGTCATACTGCATGACACCAGTACAGGGTATTTTTTCTTTTTCTGAACAGTTTGAAATACAGGCCTGACTCGGTGCTAGAACATCTATCTGCTTGCAAGTCACAGGGCCTGTGTTCCAAGATGGCTCGGATCCATCATTTTTCTTATTTGCATTCATCATGATTTTTCGCACACAGATTGATGGTGACCTTCGAATAACTGTGAAACGAGCTGCTTAACACTATTGGATTAAAATTAAAGGGTTTTTCAGCATGAGGTGCACGCTTGTACAAGAGAAGGCATGGAAGGAATGCATGGACATTTTGTTGTGCATGCACCTTGCTTGTGCTACTACTCCTTCAGTTCATGGTAATTACCAACAAACCCACGTTATCACTTTCGGGAAAGCCCCAGTTCACTTGCTGTCGCTGTTAAAGGGGCCCTGAAAATTTTTTGAGTAACCATGCAATTAGTTCACTGGGAAAGCGTACTGACTCACAAATTTAGTGATGCAAAAATTTTAAGAATCTGTCCAGTAAAAGCGGAGTTACAAAGATTTGTCACACGCTACAATCACATTCTCTCTTCTCTCGTCCCGACCACAGCGCTGGAAGCTAAACAGGGAGGGGCGAACGAAAAACGTCATGCACTCCTCGTGACCTTGAGCACTTTTTCTTTTTTTTTCTTCGAATACGCGCCTTTTTCAATGAGTTCGCGTGTGCACGCGTGGTCAAGTTACGTTTTTTGCGCGATCTCTGTAACAACCGAGCGCGCCATGTTCAAATCAGCCAATGGCTGATATATGGGTAATATTTGTGTGATTTTTGAGCGTTTTCCGTCATTTGTCGAGGGAAGAGAAAGCAAGTTTTAGCTGACTTTGATGATTTATTGTGAATTTCAGGCTGCGTGCTGTGCTATAACATATGGTTTGCGTGTTCACGGGAGCCTCTACTACTGAGCGTCAGCGTTTTCTGACCATGCTCATAAAGTGTTGCAGGTCCCCTTTAAAGTAAATAAGTTCTGGGATTTTCTATGAGTGCACAACCACAATCTGTTTTATGTGGCAATCCACTGTGAACACTCCGGACCAGTTCTGCAAATTCAAGGAGTATCTGATGTAATGGGGCATTACTGTGAATACGATTAAATCAAACTTATGGATGTGGTGAGCAGGAATGTGGATTTGAGATCCCCATTTCTGAGTGGAAAGTGGTGATGAGAGATGTGTGTGCACAGCAATTGACACCAGCGCTTGCACATTTCAGGCGGGTGAGCAGACCACGGATGCCTCGGAAGCAAGCCTATTTTGGATGGGGCTCATCGGAGCACCTGTCCTGTGGACGCTCTTCTTCTTCGTCTCCCTGTTCAGCTGGAACTTTCAGTGGCTGGTTTGTCTTGTTTCTTCATTTTTTGGTGCAAATGGACTCCCGGTTCTTGCTTCGCATTGTTGGCATCTGCATTGAAGACCAGAAATCATTGTTGTAGGATTGTAGGGTAGGTCAGAAAAAGAAATGACTAATGTGGCATGCAAAGTGAATGCAGAAACAAAGACAACTGGACAATGGGCGTCAGCAGTACTTTGTCTTGAGGGGGGGGAGGTGCAAAACAGTGTCCCATCACAGCAGGGGTGATGGGAGTTGTGTTATGTGTGTCAGAGGTACATCCCTTCCCTTGCTGCTGCACCAGTGATGCTCCTACTTGTTACTCACTTAGTATCTAAGTGGTCACATTATGCGGCTAAGCGCATGTGTGCTGATTCATTTCCTGGCCACGGAGGCTGCATTTCTTGAGGGGGGGGGGGGGGGCAAAGTGCAAAAACACTTGTGTTCTTACATTCCGGAGTGCGGTAAAAAAAATGTTGCTGTCTCTCACTACGTCATGCGTCAATGTCGGATTGTGGTTTTGGCATGTGAAAACCCAGAATTTAAAATTTTTTGTTGCTTTTTGTTTGTGCAGATGGTGACAATGATAGCCCTGGCCCTAAACGGGGCTAACCTATACGGCTACATCCGCTGTCGGTTGGGTTCAAAGGGATCCATGAAGGCAGCTGCCTCCAACTTCTTCGGACAGCAGCTGCTTCGTGGGGTGAGAGTGTAGAGCCATTGCAGCAGATGGAATGAGTGCATTCAAACAAGCATTTGTGGTAGAATGCCTGGTAACACTTTTAAACAAAGGCAGCAGTTATCGGCAGCCGGTGAATAAAAGCCATAACTAGAATCAGTGACACTGTTTACAGCACATTTACGTGTCTTCATGCTAAGAGATGCAATGGTTTTGCCTTCTCAAGAAACTAACAGCGAAGAATTTTGCGAGCACATAGCATTTCGTCACCTTTGTAGAGTGGAAAGTATTAAAAAAGGTATTGAATACCGTTGTGTTAAAATTTTTGCAACTGACCTGTGTTTGATTTTTAACACTGGACTGAAAACTAGCCTTTTCGGGCTATTAGTCCAGATAATTGTATATATGTGTTTGTGTCAAGAGAAATAAAGCAATTCATTTCAAAGAAAGAAAAAAAAGTATGATGCTCCAGTCAACTTACACTGTTGATTTTTGTAGATCGGAATTGGTTTCAGTCTCTTTATGCTACTTTTACGCTTTTGCTTACTTGACTTTACATGTTCTAGCGTCATTAGAGGGATCACTTTTGTTCATAGTTCCGTTTCATGATAGAGAAAGACTGTCATTGGCAAACGAATAACAATGACTATAGTCAGCTAGTGTTTGAGCATTTACAGCCATTTGAGTCATGAAAAACAAGTTTCTTGCATTTTTTTCTGTATGATATGCATTTCCAGGTCCCTTTATTTATAAGCATAGTGTGAAACAATGAATAAACTTAAGCTTGCTTGGGTGTTAACCTATACTAAGCAGGTGTACTGCCGGAGTGCACACATCCTGCAGTACACCCTGAATGTGCATGTTAGTGTGCACTGCTGGAGCAGTACACCTACCAAATAACAGTCGGCACCCTAGTGATTCATTGTTCTGCATATTTACTTGGGTGTCAACCATTATTAGGCATGATGTGTTCACAACTGAAGGTGTACTGCAGGTTGTGCACACACCCTTGGAGTACACCTTGAATGTGCATGCTTGTTGCACATCCCTGGAGCAATACACCTGCCTAATAATGGTCAACACCCGAGCAAGCTACTGTTGATTCATTGTTCTGCACCCTCACCTGAGAGTCAATCATTATAAGGCAGGTGTACATACCAGTGATGTGGTGCGTGGTGATGCGGGTCATACAGCAGGGGTTCACACACTCCTGCAGTACACTCAGTGGCGTAACTAGATAGGACGGCGCCCAGGGCAAATATATTTCCGCGCCCCTCATTATCCCCCCCCCCCCCCCCATTAAAAGCGCTAATGTAGGCTTCCGCGATTGCCTACTGGCGCGCGGCGGGCCATTTCGGAGGCCAAGGGCCACCAGTTCTGATTTCGATGAGCTACGCCCGCGTTTTTGTATAGTATTTTTCTTTTTTTATTCAAACTTCCGGAAGTCCCTTACCCGTCATTGTTCTCTTCCAGTCCACACTGCAAAAAGCTTGACGGCACGGGCGCTTCCCAGGCCCAAGTTTCTCGTACCTAAGCTTTCGCGCTATTTGTGCATCCCAAGGAATGCAGGGTGAGTACAAAACAAAGCAACCAGCTAGACACCGCGCCCTCGGGTCTGGTATGGGGGTTAAACTGGTCGGAGTGTTCTGCCGTTTCGCTCCGTTCGCTGTTCCATTGATGGAGGTCATCCTTGTGCGGCCGCATTCTTTCAGGGAAGTTCTTGGTTTCTCCAACGTACGAAGCGGGGCAGTCGGCACATGCTGTCGGGTACACTACGCTCTGCGCTTTTTTCGCAGGTGCGTGTTCTTTGGGCCAAAGGATGAACCTGCCCATGGCGGTGGATGGCATGTGGGAAACGTTGACCCCCGCCCTTCTATTGCTTTGCTGGCGCCCGCGATGCAGGGAATCAACAAACGTCGCCGTCGTGTCACGCTTTCTCCGTCTTTCCTCCAGAGAACTCTGCGAATAAACGCCTTTGTTTAGCCTTTGGTGCCGAGGTCACGGATTATATTCGCCCTTCCTTCCGCCGCTGCGTGGACGATTAGTCGTTGGACGATCGGCTATTTCGTTGGAGTTTTCTGTTCTTACTCAAAAAAGGTGCATTCGAACTTTTTTATTTTATTTTGTTTACGTACGTGGTTGGTTTCAGGGAAGCTTTCAGTAAGTGGTTTGGGAGGCTGGTGGGGTTCGCTGAAACTCATCTAACCCAGTGCTGCGGAGCACAAAACAAAGCTTAGCCGAGGGTCATGGGAAGGCACGGAGGTAGTGCAGCAAAATGAAAATAGAGGATCCTTTTCCCGATGCAAAAGCCATTGCGGCAACCCTTTCCTTCACCACCATCCCCACTTCCAGTCGTACATTACAACCTCGCCCCTCCCCCCTTCCAGGCGGTTTTACGGAAAAAAAACATTGACAACCTTTCCAGGGGGCGCCAACCCGAGGACTCGGCTTGGCGCCCCCTCCCTAGTGGCGCCCGGGGCACTTGTACCCCCTTGCCCCCCCCTAGTTACGCCACTGAGTACACTACCTTGAATGTCTCGTGTATGTGCACCCCTGCAGCAGTATACCACTGCAGGGATGTGTGCACTCCTCCAGTACACTATCTTGAATGTCTGTGTACGTGCACCCATGCTGCAGTACAACACCCTGCAGTACACTACCTTGAATGTCTATGTATGTGCACCCCTGCAGCTGTACACCGCTGCAGGGGCGCATGTAAATGGACATTTACGAAAAATAATAAGAAAAAAACAGCCTGATTAAATGTGTGTCTATCTCTGCAGTGTATCAGTGCACCTTCAGCTATTCTATGCTTGATGGAATGTTATAAAGTCCCACCACCTCATCATGTCTTTTTCTCACGCAGATGTTCAGCAAGAAAGAAGCGGCGCCCCCTGCGAGAGATAGTGGAACGGCCCAGCTTCAGCCGTGACAACGTGCACGGCCAATTCGTTCCTGTCTGTCCCATGTATATAGACTCTCTCCACCTTCTCCTTCATAAAGCCATTGTAAAATGCCACGTTGTGGGTGGTTCTCACTTTTTAGTATCTGTGATCCAGGAGCCTTGCCTCGAGCATTCTTGGTCTCTCACTTTCAGAGGCATACCTTTCACTCTTGTGCTAACTCGGGGCTCACTCAGCATGCAGCTATAAGGTTTCTTACTAGAGCAAACTCTGGTGTTAGTGTCTATGGGAGTTGCAACGTAGGTCACGTCAGCCAGCATGGGAATGACGGGTATTGCACAAATTAGTCTGATTTTCGTTCTTTCAGATTTGTTTGGCTTCGCATGGCTTGGAGCTGCTTTGTCAAGAGACTACAATGAGCAACTGTTCAGCCTTTTAGACTTAACCCTTTAGGCATCGACTCACGAAGTTACCAACAGTCAATTCTTTTATTTGAAACAAAAACAAGATACGGAAATAAACAGAGGCATAAGTGCTTGCGAAGCCCGCAAGCACGAAGACTAGGCTAATTTGTGCACTGCTCACCATTAAAGTAGTGGCGTAGGGATCGCAGTGCCAGAGTGCCCTTTGATTTTAGGAAATAATATATGTGCAACAATGCGACATTAGAATTACAAGAGGGCCTTGTCGTCGGCTTGGCCAACTCAATATCCACTGAAAGTCTGTAAACCTGAAAGCTATATGTGTGCTATGGCTCCTGATTGCTAATTTATTTAATTTAATTTAACTTTTAATTTATACTTTGTTCACAGGTAGATAAAGCGATTTATTTGCTGCATTGTGTTCCTAAACCTTGTGGCAGCAACACCAGACGACAACAGGGTTGTGTCCTGTATGCTGCACATGAAAGGTTTGTCAGTTGTGCATATTGATTTCTCCAATGAGCAACCTCACGCCGAGAAGCGGTTAAATCATGTAAATACGTTGTAGATTTGTATCGTGTCTACGTTGTTCGTGTAGTCAGTGTGTGATGGCTTGTGAAGAACTGCAAAAGGGTGCATGACAAATGTAGGTTAAAAGAAAGAACCGAGAAGGGGGAAGTTATTTATTCCTTTGATAGGTGCTGTCTAAGCTTGTTACCATGTTGGGATTTCCTCCAAATAATAGCTACAAACCTCAAAGGTTATGTGCTACAAGCTGAAAACTGGAAACAGGCCATGGCTGCCATTCTTTACACACCACCTGAAGTGAAGAGTTGTCAAAGCAAAAATGGAGAAAAAAAACGACAAAAGAGGTTCGACAATTGTCGTATTGCGTCCTAGTCCTCAAACGGTCGCTTGTTGATACTGCGCTGCATTCATTTTACATGTTACAGTAACATAGTGGCACGGCCGCTAGATGAAAGAACGCACGATACGGCTTGCTGCATCGAGCGGCTTTCTATGAAAGAGTGCGTGTCAGTCGCAGGGTTAGTTGCGTCCGCTGCAGCGCGATAGGGTGGGGACGGGAGGGACGGGAAAACGAGTGGCGCCGGCTCCCTCAGGGCAGCAGCCGCAACAAATTACCTGGTGTTTGTCACAACAGTGACCCACTCAGTTGTTGTAATCATTGTTTTTTTTTAAAAATCTCATTTATCACAGCGATGACATATCGCGTATTTAGTAGACTATGGGCACTATCTAGTTAAAAAGCCAATTGATTTTTCCTTTGCGTGCTGAGCACCTTACGTTTTCTTTTCTTTTCAGGACCAGTTTCTTGCTTTGAGGCTGAAAGAAAAATTCACAATGCATGTACTGTAGCTGAATGATATGGCACTAAATGCGTGACAAAGTCGATGTTATATTTATAGAGATGTCTTAAACTAACGTCATTTGATTTTTGTGACGTTTATTCAGCACTTTAGCGTTTTCTCAGCTGGAATGCTTGACAATTAATTTTTTGTACTTTTGACAACAGACGTTCATAGTTTTTATATGCTGAAAGCATAAGAAAAAAACATACTTTGAATATTTTTCATGTTATTGCCGAAAAATAATTACGCTTCAAACGCTGGATAAAAGTGGTTTCTACAAACAAGTTGACGCGCTGTTTGTGACTGTATTGAACAGGCTGCAAAAGTATTGGGAGTGGCATTCAAATTTCTTCATAGTTCTTACCAGGCAGGGTAATATATATATGTATACATATATACTGGCGTAGAGTGGCTTATATCTAGAGACTTGACACTGACGATGGGCCTCAGCTCGTGAAACAAAATTATGAGACAGCAGGGACAAACTCCACGGCTGTTGTAGGGCAGCAGAGTACACGTGACATGCCTTCGTTTGAGTGAGCGCAGGTGCCAATTCGTTGACGATACATAGTAGAACAAATAACAGTAATGGATGACAGAACCATGTGACAGAGACTGCTAGAAGACAAGCGCGTTAGAGCGCTATTGGGATTCGCCCGTGCCTGTGGAGAGGCTAGCATAAAAAATTGCCCGCAGCTTCCCTCGGGGGAACACTGAGGAGGATGCGGAAGCATGTAATTGGTTAACGGGTGTTAAATTGCGACTTACTTGGGTCGATGGCTAAATTGGTTAACGTGGTTGTGAAATGGGGTGTTAAATGAGTGAACACGTACGGCACGTATGCGAAAGGGCGGTGTTTTATTTATTGCGACGAACTTTGAGGACGATGGCTTTGTGGTCGGTAAAGTAAAGAGTGAGTGGATCGGGTTGCATCGGTCGTAGGTCGAAATTTGCAAAGACGTGGTCGCTGGTCGAAGGGACGTCGATCATTCTGTTTGTGGATTCGTTGGCATTCATTTCACGGCGACTTCGAACGTCGACGCGCCGTACAAACCAACGGACGAGCGGCAACTGAGCGAGCGAGCGCCGACCTTGAGTATATATACAGCGCGACGGCGCATGCGCTGTCAGCTGTCGAATGTTCTCGAAGGAGAAGCGCGCGCGCGGCACAGATGGCGACGGCGCGACGGCGCATGCGCTGTCAGCTGTCGAATGTTCTCGAAGGAGAAGCGCGCGCGGCACAGATGGTGGGCGACGGCGCATGCGCGCGCGTCAGCTGTCGAATGTTCGAGAAGCGGTGCGGACGGCGCGGACGGCGCACTACAAGGCGCGAGTATAAGATGCTTCCGCATCTAAAAGATCGAACGGATGGTTTTATTGTCGATAGACACAGAAGCCACAAGTTGGGCGCTCAAGCTGGAGCAATTGTCAAGTCGTTTTATTATGCAAAAATGTGAAGAAGTAAAAAAAATATTTTTAAATGCCAGGATCAGCCCTAAATTGAGAATGAATAAAATATTTTCATGCATCTTGTTACGACTATGTGTTGACTGTTGAATTAGTTGCATTATCATAAGAACGACGCGACGGAAAGAGACGAAAACAATCAAAAGCGCAAGAACACAAGCAGTTGTGTTCGCATTTTGCACCATTTCATCGCTCTTTTCGTCTCACACTTTTTATATTATTCACTTAATAACTGCTCGCTCATTTGCCAGCATTGAAGTTAAAGCCACTGAAATTTCAGAGGTTTGAGTCCACTGTTATGAGATCGCACACATGCTAAGTATATTTCGTGGCTGTTGCATCCGATACTGTATTGTATGAATACTATAGACATGTTTGTTGGAAGTAAAAAGTCTATCTTATTTTGCGTTAGAGGAACAGTGGCAACTGCAATTGCTAAGGTTACTTATTCTAAATGAAATGATTCAATTTGAAGCAACATACTCACAGTTACTACAATAAGTTTAAATGCATTAGAAAGCTGTAGCTATTCTAGATCTGTTAGTTTTGATCTTGTAGGATCCGAGTAAAATGTGCTCACAATTCTTACTCCCATGAAAACTGATTAGTGTGCAAGGTTCCATTTCAGGTAAGACAATACCAAAAATTTGCAAGGGCTGCCGGTATCTAAATGCAAGGTCAGTAATTACCTGGTGGGAACACGCCAGACGGATATTAAAAGAAGATTTCGCAGGTCACACAAAGGTGCCCGCGCTCAATCGTAGCTATTGGAAGTGCGCCGCGCATGCGATTTTATGGGCGCTCACGAAAACTGTCCCCCACCCGCCCCCCGGTGGCGCCGCAGCGTTTTTTTTCGGGAACTAAACCTGTCACGTCGGTTTGGAAGCACGCGGCGTATCGTACCCGTGAGCTTTTTCATCCAGTGGCCGTGATAGTGGCATGATCTCTCGTTACTACTCTATTGCATGATATTGATAAATGTGTAACAAGTTTTTTGTCGTGAACAGCTACAGTTATTACACTGAACAACAACGTTGTTCTGTGCATCACAGGCCCTTTTCCTCAGGCATTACCTACTCTAGTACCAAAGGTAAACAATTGTGCTGATGTGCTTAAGCATTGTTTAAGCTGCATCTGACATTTACATAGTGATATTGGTACGAAACGTTAGACTTGCTTCACCATATCTGATAATTCATTATATCTACATTTAGTAGGGCGTTGCATTGCAGTTGCAAACCTTTGAACCGTGCATGACACCTATTAAAGTAGTATTGAGGCATAGGAAGTTGAGTGGTATTAGGTACCTGCATTGTCCATGATGTGCAGATGTTGAGCGTTTGAAATGTCTTTCGGACCTTTTTGCTTAGTTTCCCTCCCTACAGTAGTGCCATGTTTTGTTGCTTTGCTTACACAATGAGCGCTGTTTCTACGAAGACAAATTTTTCAAAATAAATGTCTGCTCAGAGCACAGTATTTTCCTTGCTTCCTCTTGCTGTCTTTTGGCTGATGTGTGAGCCTCGGGCTCTGTAACCAGACGTAGAACGAGACTGCCAGCATTGATTACCCAAATAGCTAGAAGTGTGTGTATGCATAAATGCTTTGTCAGCTTCGTTTTCGCAGCTTTTGAAGAATTTAAAAAAAGAAGGTTGCCTATCTGCGTGCTTTGCTGCAAATGTCGTCGAAAGACGATAGTTCTCTGCTGGCCGTCCTTTTCGTGCATAGCGTCACATTTTCAGTGCAGTATAAGAAACAGTGGCGTCTTTAGAATTGTGTATCACACCACCTTATTCACACCACTTGATACTTATTGACGTTGCTCCTCGGATATGCGTAATATTTGCTTTTGGTCGACGATGTTCACAATTATGAATGCAGCCACCAGTTCAAGATGGCTGGACTTTCAGCCCAGCCGTTCAGGGATGTAAAGATCTTTCAACAGCGAAGCTTCGCTGTCTAGCAAATCGTTACTTGTTAAACCCTTCCCAAAAACTATATCATCATCATCATCAGCCTGACTACGTCCACTGCAGAACAAAGGCCTCTCCCATGTTCCGCCAGTTAACCCGGTCCTGTGCTTGCTGCTGCCAATTTAAAATACCCGCAAGCTTCTTAATCTCATCTGCCCACCTAACCTGTCTCCCCCTAACCCTCTTCCCTTCTCTGGGAATCCAGTTAGTTACTCTTAATGACCAGCGGTTATCCTGTCTACGCGCCACATGCCCGGCCCACGTCCATTTCCTCTTCTTTATTTCAACTATGATATCCTTAACTCCCGTTTGTCCCCTAATCCACTCTGCTCTCTTCTTGTCTCTTAAGGTTACACCTACCATTTTTCTTTCCATTGCTCGCTGCGTCGTCCTCAATTTAAGCTGAACCCTCTTTGTAAGTCTCCAGGTTTCTGTTCCGTAGCTAAGTACTGGCAAGACACAGCTGTTATATACCTTTCTCTTGAGGGATAGTGGCAATCTACCTGTCATAATTTGAGAGTGCTTGCCGAATGTGCTCCACCCCATTCTTATTCTTCTAGTTACTTCAATCTCGTGGTTCGGCTCTGCGGTTATTACCTGCCCTAAGTAGACATAGTCTTTTACAACTTCAAGTGCACTATTACCTATCTCGAAGCGCTGCTCCTTTCCGAGGTTGTTGTACATTACTTTCGTTTTCTGCAGATTAATTTTAAGACCCACCTTTCTGCTCTCCCTGTTCAACTCCGTAATCATGAGTTGCAATTCGTCCCCTGAGTTACTCAGCAATGCAATGTCATCGGCGAAGCGCAGGTTACTGAGGTATTCTCCATTAACTCTTATCCCTAACTGCTCCCATTCTAGGCTTCTGAAAACCTCCTGTAAGCACGCGGTAAATAGCACTGGGGAGATAGTGTCCCCCTGCCTTACACCCTTCTTGATTGGTATTCTCTTGCTTTCTTTATGAAGCACTATGGTAGCAGTTGATCCCCTGTAGATTTCTCCCAGAATGTTTATATATACTTCATCTACGCCCTGATTCCGCAGTGTCTGCATGACGGCTGATATTTCTACCGAATCAAACGCCTTCTCGTAATCTATGAAGGCTATGTATAGTGGTTGGTTATACTCTGAGGATTTCTCTATTACCTGGTTGATAGTATGAATGTGGTCAATTGTTGAGTAGCCTGTTCGAAATCCTGCTTGTTCCTTTGGTTGATTGAATTCTAATGTTTTCTTTACCCTGTTAGCAATTACCTTTGTAAATAGCTTGTATACTACAGAGAGCAAGCTGATCGGCCTGTAATTCTTCAAGTCCTTGTCATCTCCTTTCTTATGTATTAAGATGATGTTAGCGTTCTTCCAAGACTCTGGTACTCTTCCCGTCAGGAGACACTTCGTAAACAGGGTGGCTAGTTTTTCTAACACAATCTGTCCTCCATCTTTCAGCAGATCTGATGTTACCTGATCCTCACCAGCAGCTTTGCCTCTTTGCATGCTCTCCAAAGCTTTTCTGACTTCTTCTATCATTACTGGTGGGGTGTCATCTGGGCTACTGCTAGTTCTTATAGTAATAAGGTCGTGGTTGTCTCCTCTACTGTACAGATCTCTGTAAAACTCTTCCGCTATTTTAACTATCCTATCTATATTGGTAGTTATTTTGCCTTCTTTGTCCCTTAGTGCATACATCCGACTTTTGCCTATCCCAAGTTTCCTCTTCACTGCTTTGACGCTTCCTCCGTTTTTCAGAGCGTGTTCAATTCTCTCCATGTTATACCTTCTTACATTGCATACCTTACGTCTATTAATCAACTTCGATAGCTCTGCCAGTTCTATTTTGTCTGTTGTACTTGACACTTTCATGATTTGACGCTTCTCAATTAGGTTCTTCGTTTCCTGGGAAAGCTTGCCAGTGTCCTGTCTAACTACCCTGCCTCCAACTTCCACTGCACACTCCGTAATAATACTCGTCAGATTATCATTCATTGTATCTACGCTAAGGTTGGTTTCCTCAATAAGAGCCGAGTACCTTTTCTGCAGCGACACTCTGAATTCCTGTACTTTCCCTCTCAGTGCTAGCTCATTGATTGGCTTCTTGCGTATCAGTTTCTGTCGTTCTTTTTTCAAGTCTAGCCGAATTCGAGACTGTACCATTCTATGGTCACTGCATCGTACCTTGCCAACCACTTCCACATCCTGCACGATTCCTGGGTGTACACTCATTATAAAGTCTATTTTGTTCTTATTTTCGCCATTAGGGCTCCTCCATGTCCACTTGCGGTTTTCTCGTTTTCGGTAGAAGGTATTCAAAATCCGTAAATTATTGCATTCTGCGAATTTTACTAGTAGCTCTTCTCTGGCGTTTCTAGTACCGATGCCATAATCTCCTACTGCCTGGTCTCCAGCCTGCTTCTTCCCTACCTTTGCATTAAAGTCGCCCGTCACTATAGTATACTGTGTTTTTACCTTATTCATTGCCGATTCCACGTATTCATAGAGGCTTTCAACTGAAGCGTCATCATGGCTGGATGTAGGCGCGTAAGCCTGTACTACCTTCATCTTGTATCTTTTATTCAGTTGAATTACGATACCTACCACCCTTTCATTAATGCTATAGTATTCCTCTATGTTGCCAGCTATGTTTCTGTGAATTAGGAACCCCACTCCCAGTTCTCTTCTGTCTGCCAAGCCCCGATAGCAAAGGACGTGCGCATTCTGTAGCACCGTATAGGCCTCATCTGTCCTCCTAACCTCACTGGGCCCTATTATATCCCATTTAACACCCTCAAGCTCCTCAAATAGTACAGCTAGGCTTCCCTCACTAGATAAGGTTCTAGCGTTAAACGTTGCCAAGTTCAGGTTCCAATGGCGGCCTGTCCGGATCCAGAGATTCTTAGCACCCTCTGCTGCGTTGCAGATCTGACCGCCGCCGTGGTCAGTTGCTTCGCAGCTGCTGGGGACTGAGGGCCGTGAGTTATTTGACGTAAGCATGTGGGAGGTAGTGGCCAGATACTGCACCAGGGTGGCCAATCCTTCTCTGGAGAGGGAGTGCGTTCCCGGCGGTGGTAACCGGTGAGGCCGCCCCCCAGGCCTCTTAATGCAGTTCCATCAACACGTGGATTTTTTTTTTATCCGGTTGGGAGCTGCGCGGCACCGGGATTTGAACCACGGACCTCTTGCATGCGAGGCGGATGCTCTAACCACTACGCCATCGCCGCACCTTGATGCACCACAGAAATTGGGTGACTCCCACTACTCGTCACTGGTAGACTAAAATTGAAGGCAACATCCCAAGAAACCGGTATCTGCCACAGGCAATTGTGCGAACTATTGGAAAACTGTCATCATCATAAATGGGAATGTTTAAAAATCCCGCTACACCCAACTTCTTGTAAAAAGGTACAACGCAACAGGTGGCCCGACAACTGGCTGCAAAGCGACGGTGATGAATAGGAGACTACGTACAAGACAATACTACTAGGGAACGGGAGAGGCTGCGCTGGTTGCGACAGAACCCCAAAGCGATGAAAGGCTTACGCCAATAAAAAGGCACTCGTGTCGCTTCTGCGACTGTCTGGGGTTTAGCGTGAACCTCTATTCGTTGAGAACCAACGTAGAAACAATCCAGCATCACCTAGCTAAAGCCTAAAAACAACCCAGAGGCAACCTGCATCAACTAGCTAAGGCCTTGCTTGTCTTAGTACAAGCATCACCCAATTCTTTTTTCTTTTTGGAATGAGTAGACAAAAGCCTACTTAGGCCTTCTGTTGAATTTTAGAACAGCAACTAGTAGTAGCAGAAATCTTAATAATGCACTACTTCAAGGGAAGATGGAACCTTGGAAGTGATGAAATATTCTTGAACACGGGGAGTCGCTGGTGCCCATGTTTCGACGTGCAGTCTTGCCTTCCTCAAAGCTGCATTTCAAGGCTGCACCTGCAACCTTGAAGACAAAACTGATTGTCGAAACGTTTGCCCTAGGGGAAACGTCATGTTCAAGATTTTTTTAACTATTAATAGAAGCATGCAGATCGATTTGACATTTCATAACCAGGCATGTGTGAAAGTGTTAAGTATATATCGTGATACGAAACAGTTCACTAAGTAATGCTTCCGAGTGTGGATATGAGCACCCGCTTAGAGTTGCTGGGGGTGGTGTGTGCACTTGTACCTGTGAATTAACAGGACAATGACATTTCGTTTGACCTGGTTATGGAAGATATGTGCTGTGGTGGTTGAGGTGTGTACTTAGAGGGTTGGATCTTATTAAAGTGTAAATAAAAAATGCAATAAAGTTATATAGTTAGCATGGCATGAATTCATTGCACTTACTGAAGAAAAAATGGTTTGTGACCTTGTATATGCACATCAATATACAGATGATCCTAGTACAAAATCAGTTCCATGCGATCTTGATACTTAAAATTTCTACAAAGGACAGAGTATGTTTCATAAATATCAGTAGAATGTTCTATACAACTGTAAGTAAGAGGTTCTTCAGAAGTCTAACGGAAAGCTTAATCAAATTTCAATACAAGGTCAGACGGAAATACTGTCAGTGTTCAAGGGTGACACCGACGCTAAGTTGGACATTAATTTTTGCAGTAAATCGGCAGTGTTCATCATAAAGTTAAGTTCAGCACATCAAAAGAAACTTCGACAGCAGATCAACAGAAGGTCTCAGTAGGCTTTTGCATTCTTAGAATTTGCTATGCATCCCCACCAATATTTTTAGCATGTCGGGTTTCATTGCATCATAATAAATTCACAGATGGTAAAAGAGAAAAAAAAAAGCTTGCTGCTGCTCATTGCAATCTTGAAACATTGGTCACGAAATTTACAGGGCGAAGCAGAGGACAAATGAACTATATTCTTGGGCCAAAGCCAAGATAGGATTACAGGGCGTGCTGCAAAGGAAGGCACCTAAATAATTCGGACCACCTTGAGTTCCTGCACGTACTGTGGTTTTTCTTTTTTAATGCAGAGCTGTTGTTGTTGAACTTTGCCAAGAGTCAGTCAGACAGAAATTGATAATCGTCATGAACCAACACGCGCTTTCCTCGTCTTCTGCTTCGATCCCAGAGCACGCAGGAATTTGCCTGGCCCACAATTCTGATAACACTGATGGGCGAAAAAGAATGAGTACATAGAGAGAGAAAAAAAAAAAGAAGAAACCTTGGCGAGGCACGATTTGAATTTGTGTACGCACGATCCCGTAATGCATGTCCTAACCTCTTGGCTATCCAGGCATGCCAGCAGAGCATAGCATAGCTTTATTTAGTATGATATAGCAAGGGGATAAGAAAAGGAAGTAGGGGAGAGGTATTGAAGCATAGCGTAAAAAAAATAGAGAAACAATAGAGACAGAAAAAAAGAGAGGGCGCATAGTTGCATGCGGTAGTATAGTATAGCTATGGGAGGAAAAGAGAGAGGGTCCTAGCCAAGCCAGAACCAGCTAAGTGTGCACCAGCATTGCTGTGGCACAGCCTCATGCGACTGTGCAAACTGCGCTAATTTTTAAGTTTTCTACCGAAGAAAACACAGCTGCCATAGCCTGGCATTGTGATGACTAGCGTTGCAGACAAAGGATGCTCTAATTATTGCCACTGCACACCCTACCAACCACTGTCAGAATTATTATGCCAGTGTTTTTGCACTTTCTCTAATAGAAGCTTCACGCAAGTTCTCGCCGAATCTGCAGACAGGCAGGAATGTTTATTTGTACTGGATTTACAGCACTCACACGAATGAGAAATTTCGTTAAGCAAAACGCTGAAGAAAAGACCGGCAATCACCACAGGACTTAGCAGGCAAGATAAAAGCGATGCTTGAGCGTGATTCATTTAGATAAACTGCCAGCCTGTGTTTGCTGCATCATCACTTATGTTTCGTTTTAAATGTACAAATTTTGCCAAGTTAGGTTATACCATTTCTGCAAGCATTTGTTTCAGCACCACTAACATCCAATGACTATGGGGTAAAATGAGTGACCAGCAAATACGGAAATACTGTGTCATACACATAATTTATTTGTACACTATTGCATATTTACAAACTACGATCAGACCTTGAGTACAGTAAAGCCAAAAGCTGCTACAAGTGCATTCACTGAGCTCGCATAAGTTGACGCTTCTGAATAAAAGCAGCAAACTCGCAATAACGAAAAAGTGATATTCCATACTCGTGGCGAATTCAGAGGAAGTTTCAATTTCTGGTTCGCCAGCTCTGTTTCTAGCATATCCAAGAGCTGCTCAATTCAAACCGCATAAGATGTTTCATTCCGTTAATTCATGCTTTTTGCTTCATCATACCAGAAATGTCAGGTGCCCTTCTTTTCCTAGCTGAATATTGGCATTAATATTTTCGAAAGAGTAAATAAAATAAAGCAGAGAGTCCACTTGAACTTGTGGAACAGGTGGCAACCATGAGCATAAAAATAAAGCAATTATGATAACAGGAATGAACTCTGGCCATCCCCGCTTTTCCCAATACGTAGCATTAAGCTATATGCCTTTACAATTCAGACCAAAATCTTGCTTTGTAGAGCTTGAATTATTGAGTACTGCGCTGCGTTAAGCACCCGTTCTTAGTGTATGCATTGTCCCTTGTATTTTGTCATAGCCATGCTAACGAGCACAGCGAAAAATCCCCTGGCACGTGCACAAAAATTAACGCATTGAACTCCACACAGCTGTCCATACATACATGCCTCTCCTGAATTCTTCACTTGAATATAAATCACAAAATAAAAAGATATGTACGGCGGCTCTCACATTTTGCATAAGGGAGCATCAAAAGCACTTTTCAGTGAGGCTCCGGGCAGGTTAGATGCACACAGTATGGTACATTATAAAAATGCCTGTATTTATAATTTATTACCTGTACCCTGAATTAAAAGAAATAGTAACATATGTATACTTAAGACTTGAGTTATCATTGCATTTTGTATGTAGTGTCATAGTTGATTTTGGGACATTCACAAATGACATTGTTAAAAGTGGTGGTGTAGCAGAGTTGTGAAAAATGTTCAACAGCATTAAAATATATGAATAATGCAACAAAAGTGACTCCATAATGTAAAACATTTTTGTTTTGTGACTAAAGAACAACTCAAGACGTTCAACATATGACACACTTAGGTCAAGGTTTAATGTAAACATTCAGTGACACATTTTCTTTCAACAAGCACTTAGTACAATACAAGAAATGTGCCCATGAGGGTCTCAAACTAAAATACTGAAACACACAATTCAGTCTTAACTAAAATAACAATATTTGCACAGTCTGCTTGAACCGGCAGATATTTACAGTTTATAAAATACGCATTTGCAGTACAATCGGCTGGCTAATTTCGAGCATGTAGCCGTGAAATCGGCGAGATGGAGGATGAAACAAGTCTTACTCCACCACAGCTTCAGTAACAAGTTGCAAAACATGTAGTCGAAGATCATGCAAACATGTCTGTTTTGTAATACGATGAAGTAATAACGTATTCCACGTTTAGGACTCAGACTTCTCTTCTACGAGCGGCCACGCGTTCAGGTGATACACACTTTCTGCTGATCAGATCAAGAATAGGCCCTGCATTAATGCGATCATAATCGAAGTGCAGGGGCGACCAGCTGCGCACATCGTTAACATATGGATGGAAACAACTTTATTGGTATGACATAATTAACGTAAGGTCGCAGTGGCAACTGGTTTATAACATTCCATAAGTGGCCAAATGAGACACATAGCAATGGTCTTCTGCCTTAACATGAGATACTATGATACACATATGTGCTATATACAAATGATTAATGCTGCTTGCGTGACAGTGTGCGCACGCCTAGGCCATCAGGCAGCGCCAACTTTGGCCAGTGGGTGCAGCACGTTCCCGCTTGAAGTCTATGCGGGCACTCGGGGTCACCACACATCCGCGTTGTGGTGCCCTTCGTTGTTCTGTACAGGCCGTGGCTTGAACAGGTCCCACAGCCGAGTGAACTCGCGCGTGTACGAATCCACGAGGTCCGGCTCGCTTGTCATGATTAGATTCTCATGGTTGCCTGTGGAAGAACCGTAGAAAAATAATACATAAAAATGGATTTTTGAAGGGAAAATTTTTGACCACCTGGGGTTCTTTCAGGAACACCTAAATTGAAGCACGCAAGTGTTTTTGCATTTTGTACTCATAAAAATATGGCTGCTTTGAAAAAAATTAGCTCAGTCTTTGAGCTTAGCAGTGCGACACATTTGTTTCATGACAGGCAATGCATTTTTGCAGCCCGAAAGTAGCGTAGCAAGTAACTGCATTCTTGCCGTGAATGTCAAATCTGTAATGCTCGTCTGGAAATAATAACAATGGGGGAGAGAGGGCTTTCAGTAATTTTTTTCAAAGCTTATCGTGGGTACACATTTGGGAGATGCTTAAGATACATATGTCACATATGTTTACCACTCTGCTTTTACGCGAAGCCAACTTGAAGACTGAGAATCGACACCATTTGCATTTTATATAGAAGTGTCTTTAAATGTACTTAATGTTGCCAATGCCACTTGCTATAGTAATGGCTCAGAACACTGCGCAAAGTTGCTTAAAGTATAACGCTCTCGTGTACTTTTCTCATCAAAAAATGGGAATGCTACGAGCGCCCAACGAGAGCGGATGCGCGTCGCATCGGCTCCCGCTCTTTTCTTGAGGACCAGCGGAACCCTGCTTCACACTTCATCAAGATTGACCCTATTTCGTAACATCGTTCTGCACCAGAAGACACCTCTCTCATCCAGGTGAGCCAATTTTGGGGCATTTCATGTTTACTTGTTGTCCTGAGCTCGTGGGAGCTACGCTCGCTCTACCGAGCTTTGCACCGAACGCTGACTGCGTCGGAACTTCTCTGTGGCAGCCACAGATGGCGGCCACCTCTCTCCAGGGATATGATCCCACGACGTTGGCGTGGAAAGAAATTTCTACCCCAGTGCCCGAAAACTCCGTTCCACCAACGGATATCGTGGATGAGGGACTGTTCACCATGGTGGACTTCCGCAAGCGACGCCAGCAATGCAAAGCTACCAAGGGCTCGGCTACCAATAAGGCCACGTCTGCGAACATTCCACCCGAGAAGAAGACATCCCTTGTATCGTGGCGGCCTACCGCTATGCCCCGCATTGTTGCAGAAGACTTCATCATCGTGCTGAAGCCTCATGTCACGGTGGATCTCAAAGCTACTTCTCAACCAGGTGAACTAGGTGCCAAGCTCACCTCATACGTGAACGCTGCCTCAAGTGACTCTATCAGTGTGTGGCCCATGTGGGAGCAAAATACCATTGTTGTCAAAACCGAAGACATCAACTCTGCAAACCTTCTCTCACGAGAATTCTCACTCGAAACATCACAAGGTCACCTACCAATGATTGGCCATGCCAAGATCAGAGGGGAACTGTGCTGTGGCGTCATTACGGTGCACGAGCAGGAGACCTCCACCTCCTTGAAAGCAAAGATCCATTGGCGTGGTGCAAGCATCGCTTTCATTAGAAAGCTTGCAAGACTTTGGTGGCCATTATAACTTTCGAAGGCCGCCGTGTGCCATGTTTTGTGTACTACAACAGCGTTGTGACACCAGTACGCAAATACAAACGCACTATTCAAGCCTGCTACCACTGTGGCACGGTGGGCCACCGGGTGGAGCTGTTTCCCCACCTGAACGACCAACACTGCGGCCATTGTGGTCAAGTTGTGGGTGCTTCTGAGGAGGAGATGGCACCGCACGAGTGTAAGCCATCGTGCCTGGTGAGCGGTGAGGGACACCTAACCGCATCACAGGCCTGCAAAGCAAGGTTTAGCTGCCTGCAGCAATTGGGCGGGCATCATGGCAGTCGCGGCTTGTCGAAGCAGTGGTCAACGCCCAAGACATCTGGCGTCGTGCCAGAAGTACGTCAGCCGAGAGCTACCAACCAAGCCACGAAGAACCCTGCTACTGGAGGGACCGGTCAACAAGGACGACCTCCACCTAAGACACCGTCACAGCAAACGTCATCCAAGACACCTGACCAGGGTGCTCCCGTGCTCCAATCTGCGACTTTCCACCTCTGACTGATGCCGGCGCCCGTAAGCGGTCGAGCAAGAAAACAGCTTTCTCAGGTAGGCAATGGGGTGAGGGCTGCCTCCTCCTCCTCATACTTCCCCACCTCCTCTCCCGAATTCCTCGAGCTCAAACAAGAGCTTGCTGCGCTGCGGGCACAGAACGTGCAGCTTCAAGCCAAAATTGCCGCCTTGGAGGCAGGTAGTCCACCAGTACCCCTTGCGTCACTTTCCCCCAATATTACCATTCCTGCTCCAGAACCGATGGCCATGTGCACGATTCCTTCAGTCTCGGACCCTTCTAACACTGAAGAGCGATTTCAGGCTGTTGAAAGTACTATGACTGCTTTAATGACACAACTCACCGCCATGAGCAAACGCCTAGAAACTCTTTCCAACACTGTTACCCAACAGGTGACAAGTAACATTAAAACTTGGCTCCATGGCGTAAACCCTCAAAGCCGAAGAACTAATCCTCTGAAGGATGTTAATCGTCCCTTTAAGTTTTCACATGCCATCGACCTCGCTGAAACCTCCGAGGACTGCGAGCTCCCACTTGCACAGGGCGCCGAAGTAGGAGTAGAGTCCCTCCCAGCCACCCCAAATTCTCAATTTGGCGACTCATTTTAACTGCTCCCCATCGCCACACCGAAAACCTCAGTTACTCTCTTTAATTCAATGGAACTCTAGAGGCTTCAAAGATAGGGCCAAACGGGCCATTTCTGCCTCTATCTTGAAACATTTAAGCACCTGTGTGCCATCATTGCCCTTCAAGAGCCCGGCAATGCTGTGCGCTTCTCAGGTTATAACACTTTTCAATGGGACCCATTCACCAGCCTTCTTGTACATAAAACCTTAAATACCCAAGAGGTTGACCTCGAAATTTCAATACCATACTATGGTCACGGTTCTTCCCCTGCGCAGAACCGACCTCCCAGTGCTTATCCTCAATATTTATTGCAAACCTAAACTCCTAAACATCACATTCACTGACATCTTCAGCAGGGCACTGAAGCTCGCCAGGCATGACCCCCTTTTAATAGTAGGTGACTTCAACGCCCCTGGCAGGCTTTGGGGCTATTGCAAAGAAGAGGTGCGTGAAAGGAAACTTGCGGAGCTAACTTCCAAGCTGGGCATGACTCTTCAAACAGACCCTGCGCAACCAACTCTTGTAGGTAACTGTCAGCCGGGACACCTGCCCCGACCTAACATTCACGAAAAACGTCAGACACGCAGACTGGTTCAATACCGAGGAAACCCTGAATAGTGACCACTGCATTCTCAACACTACATTTTCTACACGACCCCTACAACGCCCCATCGCACAGGCTCACCTACCAAACTGGGAAGCCTTCCGGCAGTCGTTACCTGACTCTCCCATCCTGGAGATTGGTTATTCCCAGTGGGCTCACTCTGCGCTCGAAACACTAAAAAAACACAAGAACAAAATACAACTCACTGATAGTCATCCGGATGTAGATAACCATCTCCTCCATCTTTGGGAAGCCCGTCGCAGCCTCATAAAGAGTTGGCGCCGACAAAAACACAACTGCGAACTCCGCATGCGGATACTGGATCTCACTCAGAAGGCGGCTGAGTATGCTACACAGCTCGCCGACTCTAATTGGGTAGATCGCTGTAACACTGCCAGCAGGCAAATGTGCAGTCGCAATACATGGAAACTCTTCCGCAGTCTGATTGATCCCACTCAAACGCGAGGTGAATAGCAAAAACAACTGCACCGAGCCTTTCACAATTTCCAGGGCTCCACAACACAACTAGCCCTATCACTACGGGACCGATATCTTTGCACTTAGCAGGACACGCAAGGCTCCGCGTATCGCTATGCAGGCAAAGAGAACTCAGCATTGGATGCTCCTTTCCAGTTAAACGACCTTTGCGCTGCTCTAGCCAAAATGAGGTGAGGTACGGGTTCCGGGCGAGAGAAAATTACCGAAATGCTGCCAAATCTACCCGATGCAGCGCACCAGTCGCTTCTCGACTATATTAATACGATCTGGTTCAGAAAAACACCCCTCCCGATAGACTGGAAAACGTCTCTAGTAACCTTTATTCCAAAGGCAGGAAAACCGATTAACACTGAAAATCTCAGACCCATTTCTCTTACTTCTTGTGCAGGGAAGCTAATGGAAAGTATGGTCAGAGATCATGTCTCTCACTTCTCGGAAGAGCGCCACATTTTTGCCGATTCTATGTATGGCTTCAGGCCCAAGAAATCTTCGCAGGACATACTCCTAAAACTACACCATGAAGTACTTAATCCCGTACAACACCCCCACAATGACAAGATCATTCTAGTGCTTGACCTTAAAGGAGCCTTCGATAACGTCAAGCACGAAGTCATCTTAGCTCACCTAAGTGCCACCAACTGCGGCGAGCGCACTTTCAACTACATCCGAAACTTTCTTACTGACAGAGCTGCGTACATTCGCATCCAAGATCAGGAATACGACCCCTATCCCCTGGGCGTGCGAGGCACACCACAGGGCGCTGTGTTGTCGCCTCTGCTGTTCAACTTAGCGATGGCACAGCTCCCGGCCCGCTTGGCTGCTGTCGACGGGGTAAGGCATGTGCTTTATGCCGACGACATCACTCTGTGGGCCACAGAGGGATGCCTGGGCAGCATGGAGGACTGCCTGCAAACCCCAGCTCATATAGTGGACGAATATGCCGCGTACTGCGGCTTCCAGTGTTCCGCACAGAAGTCTGAATTTGTGCACCTTCGGCCGTCGGTGAAATGCACTTCGTCCATTAACCTTTCCCTGCATAGTGGACCTATTAATGAGGCACAGGAGATCCGTGTCCTTGGACCCCACATTCACAAACACCGCAGAGTCGAAACAACACTTCACAAGCTGCGTACGTTTGGAGAACAGGTGGGCCGAATGGTCCATCGAGTCTCAAACAAGCGGGGAGGTCTCAAAAGCAAGGATGCGCTTCGTCTCGCACATGCTTTTTGTCACTAGTAGAATCTTGTATGCGACTCCGTACCTGCATTTACGGAAGTACGATGAAGATTCCTTGAAGGTCACCCTTTGCAAAATTGTGAAGAGAGCCCTAGATCTCCTGATCACTACTTGCAATGCAAAACTTCTTGCATTGGGAGTGGTAAACACCTATCGGGAGCTCCAGGAGGCTCACCTAACAAATAAATACAGGTGTCTGGCGCAGACCCCGTCAGGCAGACGACTCCTAGATCGCCTACGCATTCGGCATGAATTCCACACAGAGGAGCGGGTACGAGTGCCCGAACACTGGAACGATTCATGTTCGACCCCTCCCCACCAATATGTCACGTGAGTCGCACGCTGGCCATTGAAAGGCGCGGGCCCTTGCTCTCCGGCGCCATTTCGGCTCTACACAAAACGTATTTTACTCGGACATCGCCGGCCCTTACCGCGGGGGTTGGTATACGGCCGCCGTGATCCACCAAGACAGGCAAGTGGATGGTCTGTCCTTCCGTGCAACCAATGCTACTTATGCTGAAGAGGTGGCCATAGCTGTGGCTATATCACACGACAGTTCTCAACTTATATTATCAGACTCCAAAGAAGCTTGCCGAAATTTTCAACTGGGATGGATTACACCCCTAGCTGCCTAAATTCTTAAATCTTGTCCGCGAGTAGGTTACCCCTCTTTGCATTCAATAATCTAGACTTCTGGCCATCAGGGCGTCGCAGGCAATGAGGCGGCGCACGCTCCCGCCCGCGCACTCATTCTCCGGGCCACTGCCTCGCCCACCGATGACCCCAGTGTTCCAGAAGAAAACGCTCCTCTCCTAATTTATTGAGAGATAATTACCCATTACCGGGACACACCGCCGTCCGCCCTGCAAAGGACTTAGAAAGGCAGACGAGAGAATTATTCTCCGGCTATTCACCAATACTTTACTGTGCCCGGCAGTGCTTAAACACTTTGACTCTTCCTTTTCGGCCTGTGCCAGTACTGTGTGGAGGTGGCTGACACCTACCACATGGTATGGGCATGCCAGCTCAATCCTTCTTTACCCCAGAACCCAAATCCAACAAGAGAGGACTGGGAGGCGGCCCTGCTCGGTTGCCAGGACCTGGCAGCCCGACGAGCCATCGCTCAGCGTGCCAGGACAGCGGCCACGACCAATGGGGTCCCTGACTAGGGACTCCATCTAGTACTGCAGGGAGGCTGACCCACAAGAGGCTAGTCTCCCTGGCAACCTCTATTTTTTTTTCTGAATAAATGTTTACTACTTCTACTACTACTCATAAAAAGACTTCTACGGATTTCCTGTCCTATCGTTCAGCACCAGTGAGTTATTTCTTTAGTGAACACCACTTGTCTGAGTAAACTTTGACACAATATAGAATGAGCCGAAACTGGTAAATATTCTGAGAAATTCAATAACAATTGTAGGGGTTTTAGATCTCTAAACCATCATGATTGTGGGAGACACCATATAAGAGGGCTCTGGAAATCTCAATCGTATGGAGCCTATTGAACATGCACCAAATATAGGGGGTATGCACAGAGCTTGGATCCACAAGGCGGCAACACAATCTTGTAGGTACATTGCTACTGCACGCCGTCTTTGTCTCGGCATGCAGGTGGTGTTCTGAATGTCTCTAGTCATCCAAGTTGCCTTACGGATCTTAGATGCAGCACGTTTGTGGACCTTCAAAATGGCGACCCCAGCCCCTAGTGCTCTACAAGTGAATACCACGTCGATGTAGTCGGGCACCATAACCACTAGGCTAACATGCAAGTTAATAAACATTGGAGGTACGACTTCGTAAGGTGGCGGGGGAGTTTGACATCAGGACACGCACCTGTGATGGCCTGGCGAGTCCAGTTGAACGAGCCACTGATGAGCAGCTCCCGGTCGACCAGTGCAAACTTGTGGTGCATCAAGAACGATGAATGGTTGTTGACCCGCACGGGTATGCCTGCGTGTGAACGCCAGTTAGGCTCATTGTTAAACAAAAAAGCGACCAGCTGTTCGGAGAGCACTGAAACATGACCATAGTCTCTTAAAACACCATGGTCATAATGAATCCTCTTTACCACCTCCACTATGCATGACTGGGTGTATTTTGTAAATTTGTGAAAGCATTTGTCTGCAAGTGTACTGCACAGACTTTCGAGGCAGGCATTGTACCGAGACATTGCTTGCACTGACATCACTGAAACCGCCATGTTGGTGCAGCGCATAGCACACGAAAGGTTTGTGACTTCATGCATTGATGTCACCATATCACTTGCAAGTTCTTTCCTTATTAACGGACAGAGGCCAATAAAATTCAGGCCCCATTGTTGCCATATCGAAGCAGGTCAAGTGTGATGTGGATCATGCTGCCTCTATGTCATCAAGGCCACCATGTTGATGAAGTAATACGTTATGATGCCACAACCATGACATTATAAGCAAAGCTATCTATTCTTAAAAAAAAAGAAAAAAAACCCTGAACATATTCCATAGAAGTGCAAATCGTTGGGCTAGTAAGTGGGACATTTTTAGGATCAATTGAGAAAAAACTTGAGTTTCTCATCAATGAGTATTTTTTTTTCCCTCTCGATCTTAGAACAAAGCATACGTGTGGATGCAGTATTTAAAGATCACTAAAAGTACAACCAAGCAGGCAGCTGAACCAGTTGGTAAGGAATTGTCATTATTAGAGAGCGCGCACTCAAGATGGACACCCAGGGTTCTCCGGTAACGATTACTAAAAGATAAATGGATTCAGTACCGGCTTCGCGCAGCCGGCCGATTTGGGAGCCCGGCGTGTCGGATCCCTCAGCCTCGGTGATGACTCGGACGGCGCGGCCGCGTTGGTGCGTGCCGATGATGGCGTCGCCCAGGGTGTCGCAGGTGATCATGTAAACACACACGTCGAGCGTACGCTCGGCCGACGTAAGCGTGTGCACCAGCGTGCGGAGCGAGGTGCGGCCGTGCAGGAAGCAGCACTGCGGGTTGCCGCACGTGTCGGAATCATCGTGCGTCGCTTTGGGGCACGCTACGCCACGATCCGGAAAAAAGATAACCTGCAAGGCACAGAGCAGTTGCCGTGACTACAAGTGGCACTACCGAACAGCAGGCTAGTTGCTATGACAACGCGCGACACTGCTAAACGACAGTCTAGGCGAACCGCCACAACCTGCCCCTCAGTGACGACACGATTGCAGTCTTCACAACAATTGATTGATTTGTGGGGTTTAACGTCCCAAAACCACTATTTGATTATGAGAGACGCCGTAGTGGAGGGCTCTGGAAATTTTGACCACCTGGGGAGCCTTCACAACAATACAATCAAATCCGACCCACGCATTTTACGGGCCTCGTGATCGTTCCTCACCTGGTTGCCGAAGGCAGCTGCCTTCTTGCTCAGGCGCCGCTTCTTCTTGGCCGTCATCTTGATATAAATAAAGTAGGCTACCTCAGTGAGCACCGAAACGCCAAAGGCGACGGCAAGCACGTCAGCCACTCGCATCTTGCGGCAAGCAAATACACGCTCTGTAGCAGCCGCTGAAGCGATTCAAACACATATACCCCACGTGGTCAGAAAATACCGACCACGTGGTACATTGATCATGATGTTTGGTGTGATCCGCTAGCTCCCTACAATTAAAGAGGCTCTAGCCTCTCTACTACAGTATCCACACAAACATAAAGTTTCATACAATAATTGAATGAAACTCTATGAACACACACACACACACACACACACACACACAAAAAATGGAACGTGGAAATTCAAGGAGCCACCGGGGCTGCCCGAAGTGCATTCGAACGCCGGTGAGTTCGAAGCCACAGCACAGTTGATCAGCTGACTGCCAGAGCACGCAAGGGAGGCGATGGCAGCTAGCTTCGTCGACGATCTCATCTCGGTTCGCAGCCACCGAAAGCTCAATTTGTCTGAACTGCTCGACAACTTGCCCAAGCAACTGACCAAGGAAGTTTTGCAGCAGCTACGCGCCGCCGTGCTAGAATGCGACCCGGAGTTGTGAGTTGCAAACTTGCACGAGCGAGCATGTCCGTGCTGTGCGGAGTTTCGCTTTTGTCGTCGCCACGTTCCCCCGAAGTGTCATGCCATTTGTTCATTCTTCCTTCACGGTGCGTGCGAGCGTGCTGTTCGAACAAACGCGGTGGTATTTCGTGAGGGAGGCTGTGACGCTATTGAGAGCAGCGCGCGCCAGCTTTCATGGAGTGCATGGCGCGCTAAATTTGGATACTTTGACACGACGAAGTGCAACTTCTCATAGTAAACACCAAGAAAACATTTCGTAACGAGAAAGCCTTACCACGTTTTCGAAGCCTGTGTTATATTGTTCAATGTTGCGAGCGCTCCTTTGCGAACGATGTTTGTGCGAGTTGTTATTGAACCATTGGCATTCTACGACCAGTAACACCAGTATATATATTAATGCTTTATTTGCTATTACCGAAAGTCAGTGGGCAGAGCATAAATCTTGCGTCAATAGTAGGCCCGTCTCAGCAGAAACACTCATAACTAGAGACCCCATTTTCAGGCACTAAAAAAGTGTGTTTTAGGAGCCAAAGCTAGGCAGGTAAAACACTGTTTTAGGTCCTCGAAATCATAATTATAGGCACAATAAATTTCTAGAAAAATTGAAATAACCCAAAACAACGGCGTCGGTGACTTGTATCTATGGCAAGAAGCGAAAAAAAAAATGATACTGTTAAAGATAGCAGAAAGGTATCAATGATTGAACATAGGCATGCATTTCCTGCGCGATTCGCAGTATGTGCTTTTTTGCTTTATTGTCTAGCATTCTGTGTCAAGTGTCCACCATTCAATTGACACTTTCCTGGGTCTACTTTGTTTCGTTGTGGCTGAGAAGGGCAGCGCAGAAGTAAATAACCAGCCCACTGATACACCAGAAGAGATGGATATGCTAGGTCTAATCATGTAGGACCAATTTCTCCCCCTATCGGTGAACACCTTAAAGGACTCCTCACTACGTTTGGGCATTTCAAGCTTACAAGCGTAATGGCGCAATGGGCACTCCGGATTATTCCTCTTAATACTTGCAAAATATCATGTCGCAGAAAAACGCTCAATTTATAAGAATGCCACTTGCCCTTCACGTGTAGAAAAAGAGACAAAAAATGCTCCGCTTCCTGTTTATATCCTGCATTTTAAACGGTACCACATTAAGAGCGTTCCAAGTGACATTACTCTGCTTGGCATGTACAATTTATTTGTTCTGTTGTGTAGCATTAATGACGAGTACTTTGGTTTGGGCTAGCTGCTTCATATCATATTGAAAGAGAAGCGCAATTACAAAGGGAAAAGAAACACAGTGCTCTTTGTCTCTATGTTTTCCTTTTCCCTGTGTCTTTGCACTGCCCTTTGAAAATCAGTATAATGAATGGAAGCTGAGAAAAATGATGAAAATTGCAAACGGAATCTCGGCTTGTTATTTTTTTATTTTTGTTTTGAATAGCCTCGAGATACTATTTACTAATCGGCTCTCGTTTTGCGTCCGCTTCGGTGGACCAGTCGCTATAGGGTGCTCTGCTGCTGACCCTAATGCCATGCGTTCCATTGTGGCCTCGGCGATCACATCTAAATTGAGGTGAAAAAATACATGCCCGTGTACTGTGCAATGTCAGCGCATGTTAAAGAACATCAGATGGTCAAAATTTGCGGAGACCTCCACTACGGCATCCCTCGTATTCATATCGTGCTTTTTTAAAGTAAAACCACACATACTACCACTGTTACTACTACTGCTACTACTACTACTACCCCATTTCGCTTGCGTTCGTCTCCTCGTCGTTCCTGCATCGTGCCTTCACCAACCCTCACAATGCTTAGCTTGTGTTTGGTGTGTCGTCTCAGAATGCAGTTTCAGTGGAATGACGTGGTGTATCATGGTCACAATACATGATCCTCGCCAGCCTCTCTTAAAGTACACGCACTGACTGGTCCATCCCACAGAAACGGGTAATACACAACAGAAAACGCTGAAACGACACAACATCGATGGCATACGTGCACAAGTAGGCTGGGGCACGTCATGCTCGAGTGACCTTGCTTACGCATGTTGTTCTTTGTGCGTATGCATTGTGTGATTCTCCAGGCCTGATACTGAAGAAAACGGAGAAAGAATAAGGCTCACGATGACTGCATGGGACGAGAGGCAAGGGATTCAAGTTTGCTTCTTCGCACCATGGTTTGGTAGCTCATTGTGAATCAACTTGAAAAATCACCGTGGTAGACACGCAAGAACTTCTAGTGTCTAACTATAACTTATTATGTCACCTAGAGAGGGACACTTAAAAAGTAAATTACAAACAAAACAAAAGCCACGTGCACATTACATTTTTTAGCCAAAGGCGCGGCAGCAGATGGATTACAATGTCAAAGAAAACACGCCTTCATTGGCACAACACATTTTGTTCTCTTTATAAGCCATTTCATTCTGTCGTGAAACTACCTAAAAATGAATTGATAGAAAGATTATATCTGATACAACATTCTAAAATTTTAATTATCATTGCAAGAAGAGGACTGTTTAGGTAAATTTATTTTCGAATGCAAGTTTCGCCGTGAAATGCTCGACATAAGAGCTTTAACCGCAGTTTATATAGATGCGATGATGGTAATTCCCATCATTTTTTTAGTAATGGCTTAGAACAAACCTTGAAGTCATGAAGTCCTGTTCTGTGAATTTTTTCATGTTTGTCACCTAAAGACATATGACAAGGGATCTCATACGGAACAGGCGTATTCAAGCATACGGAGAATGTATGCTATTACACCTTTGATTGTAAATGTGCCAGCACCTGTCTCAGGCTTCACTGTATAAAGTATAATGATTTGGCCACCTTCACCACCACTGAATCAACAAGAGCATTCTATGAGTGGCCCTTCATGGTTTTTCATTCGTTCTCCAGATACTCATGGCTGCCCATAAAAACCTGCTCTTCCTTTCTCACCGCAACACTCAGGTTTGCAAGGGGGTTTTTCAGTTCCTTCAGGGCACTGGACAGCTGTCTGTAGAAGGCGGTCGCTGCATCCTCAACCATAGACGTCGCTTTTATTTTCTTACCCTATCCAATTTTCCCTCCTCCTTTCCTTGCAGATGCCAAGACGTGCTTCCACTTAGGGCTTGCAGAAATAGCGTCTTTTTCACTCCTTATGCTTTTCCTCCAATCACTCACAGCTTGTCAACCTTGTCTTTGTTGAACCTTATAGTATTTGGAAATATGAATGTTGCCTTTTTTTTACTTGAATAATGGCTTCACACCACATTCGAAAACAAAATTTGGGCTTGAATAGTGCTCATATATGCGCTCATTTGGAAAATAGGCATTTATAGGCACATATAGGCATTTAGGCATGAACACCCAGAATAGGCATTTATACGCACTATAAAAACACCATAAAAGCCCTTCTTAACCTCTAATTCACGCTCATATATCAAAATGGCACGATAGAAACACAAGAAACAAAATAGGCATTTGCCTATAATCTGGTCTCTGCTTATAACATAACGCCAGCTGATTTTTTGCACCTACTTTTTTGCAGACATCACCATTTTCTGAGCCACTTTTGCCCACACCTCCATATTTCAAAATAGATTTTTCTACATAAGAGGCACAGACAGAGCCGAGACTTTTGTAAGATCGCATTAAAGTTGAAAAAAAAAATGTTAAGTACGAGAATGTCAGCTACAAACCTCTGTGCTTTCGTTGTACATTGTGGAACAAGACAGAATCAGAGTAAGTCTTCAATATTGACTACTTATTTAGCGCCACCAACCTATGTGCAAGAAATGTAAGACGATTCTCTGCATTGCCAAGGGATCATTGATATACTCTGCCTGGCTTCACTCAGTGTTTACATTGTTCCTTGTATCATATGAGTTTTATTGATATACAAAGATAGCCACTAAATGTAAACATTTTAACAAAAGTCTGCTTGGCAGGGTTAAAGATTTGTAACTGCTTTGCCACACTTTTTAGATGGACCCATCTGCAGTGACGATACAGTGGGTATTGTGCTTGGCCCTGAAGGTTCGGTTACGATCGGGGTCATGGCGGTCACATTCTGATAGAGGTAATGTGTCGGAGGTCTGTGTGATGTGAGTGCATGTTAAAGAACCCCAGATAGTTAAAATTTCCAGTTTTCTTCACTACACCATACCTCATAATTATGATAGTTTTTCTGTTCGAAACCACACGAAGTATTTTTTAAAAGAACTCGACAATTAGAAACTTGATTATTTACTTTCTCATGGATTGACTGTATAGTTTGTTGAACTGGAATGCTCGTTTTTTTGCTCACCTCGTTATTTTTTTGCTCACCTCGTCGAACACGTTTACAATGACAACATTAACCACTTGTTGGAAACAATGTCCATTGCATATGCATGTGTCGTTCACAACTTTATAGAAAGGAGAAGAAACAATCCTGCTTCCACACTGACACAGCCAATCCCTGTAAAAGCGACAGAATGGGTTTCGGGATGTTGGGTGCATCTAAAAACTATGATTGTACACCACTTGAAGCATCTAGAAACATAACCTTAGTGCTGATGTATTCATCTGCCTCCATTAAAACTGACGATGGTGTTGCAGGATCCCCCAGCAGGAAACAGCTGTCAGCAGCCTTCTGGTGGTTGTGCTGGACGAGAGTTCTCCACCAGCGCGGCGCCACCTGGCCTTGTCTGTTCTGGAGTCTCTGTGTCCCCAGTATGGCCTCGAGGAGATGCTGCTCCCTCTGCCACCACAACAACTCACGTTGTTTCTCCAGGCATTACTTGCTCAGGTTAAAAATGCCTGTTCAATTGAAAAAATTGACCTTGTGTCTGCGTACTTTGCAGCAAATAAGGTCTTCCGTCTGGAAGCGCTGCGTGATATATGGACGCCAACTGGCAGTAACTTCTGGGAACAGGAGCTGGTAAAAACTCGGGACTGCTGGAGGGTGGCAACATTTTGTTGTCGACAGAGCGCTTTTTCGTGCATAGGGCGGAATTTTCAGTGAAGCGTAAGAAACGCCTGCTTTTTCATGCATAGAGTTGCATTTTCAGTGCGGCATAAGAAACACTGTGGTCTTTAGAATTATGTATCTGTATTTTCCAAAAAGGAACACACCGCTTAATGCTTCATATTGATGTTGCACCAGAGATATGCGTAATGATGTTACGGGGAGAATAACCTTACTGGACAAAATAGAGAATGAACTTGGGGCAGACAAGATGGCATCAAGCTCGCTTGTAGGGACTGACCACATCATCTTTTCCCCTGTCCTCTCCATTCTTCTCGTCTGCCCGTTACATTATTTCCCCGGCAGCTGGCGCACCGACCCGGTGCTAATCAGGAGGCACTGAACTGAATGATGGCGGGGTCCGTAGGGGTGATTTCGTAAGTGACGTCAGTTACTTAGCGTAAGATGTGGTAGAAACCTGAATAGTGTGGGAGTAACTTCTCCGAAAGTCCAAAGCGGCACAAGGGGGACCAAAGCAGAACGAGATTGCCGGGTGTGAGGAAAACATCACGATGGCGGGCGTCATATACGCTCTTCTGATTGTCCTGGAAGTCCTGTAGTCGTCGTCGAGCAACTTGGCATGCCGCTTGGGCCTTCATTATTGGATTCTGAGTGTACTCAGACGTGTCATTTAGTCTGGTCGGCAGAAGCGTGTCGAAAAGTAGCACAGAATTATGATCGAACAACAGAAAAAAAAGGAGAGAACCCTGTGGTGTTGTGTCTAGAGGGATTGTACGTTAATGTTACAAACGGTAACGCAGTGTCCCAGTCCCGGTCATAGGTGGAGACATACATGGAGAGCATGTTGGTGAGAATGCGATTCAGGCGCTCCGTTAGACCATTTGTTTGTGGATCATGAGCAGTCGAAAGCTTGTGTTCAGTTGCGCAGGAGCAGAGGAGGTCATCAACCACATTGAAAGGAAGTAGCTGCATCAGTCGGTAAGGAGTTGTAGAGGGGCCCCATGGTGTAGGATGACGTCCTCCAAAAAGAAATCCGCCACGTCAGTTGCACAGCTGGTTGGAAGGGCCCCTGTGATCGCGTATCGGGTGGTATAATCGGTGGTATACACTTCAATCCACCGATTACCCGCAGTGGACGTAGGAAAAAGGCCAAGCAGGTCCACGCCGACACGGTAGAATGGGTCTCGTAGAATTTCCAGCGGCTGAAGACGTCCGGCAGGAGGGGCATTTGGTTTTTTTCGTCATTGACAAGGGTTGCAGGCTGCAACATAACGGCAGACGTCGCAGTACATGCCAGGCCAGAAGAAGCGGTGGCGAACTCTGTCGTAGGTCCGTGACACACCGAGGTGACCGGCTATCAGTGCATCATGAAGCTGGGTGAGAAAAGTCAGACGCAAATGAAGGGCAACGATGAGTAGTTTTCTTGGGCCGTCAGGGCGCATATTGCAATGGTACAATACACCATCATGCAACTCAAAGATTTGAAGGGAAGGGTCGAGCGTCACCAATGTTAGTCTTCAGATAATGCCATCTAAGAAAGTATCTCGTCTCTGCTTGATTCCAATGTCATGAATCACGAATAGAGAGAGAACATCGGCAGGAAGGGTGATTGTAGAGGAGTCGCCGTCTGGAGGGTCAACAGGATATCGGGACAAGCAGTCGGCATCTCGATGCGAGCGGCCGGTTTTGTACAGGACTGAGTAGTCGAATACTTGAAGGAATAGCGCCCAATGGCCAAGACGGGCTGAATAGTTTTTTAGGGACGAAAGCCAGCACAATGCGTGGTGATCAGTGATGACTGATCACTGACTGATCAGTGATGACTGATCACTGACTGATCAGTGATGACTGATCACTGACTGATCAGTGATGAATGAGTACAAATAGGGGCAAAGTTTTCCGACTGCCCTAACAAGTGCCAAACATTCGCGTTCAGTTATTGAATATTTTCCCTCAGCAGGCAAAAGAAGGCGGCTAGCATACGCAACAACAGGGACGCGTCCTTGTTGATTATGGGCTAGGACTGCACCAATGCCATAGCCACTTGCGTCTGTACGAACTTCTGTTGGAGCTGAGACGTCAAAGTGAACGTGGATAGGAGAAGTAAGCAGCCACACTAGATTTTGGAACGCATCTGCTTGCTCAGGACCCTTGCTCAGCGTCTTTTTTGGGGAGTTGAGTGAGAGGGCGTGCGACATAGGTGAAGTTTTTAACAAAGCAGCGGAAGTAAGAACAGAGGCCAACGAAACTGCGAACGTCTTTAGTACAGATTAGTACAGGGAAATCTTTTACTGCCTGTTTTTTATCTTAATCAGGGTGAACCCCTACAGAATCAACGAGATGTCCAAGCTCAGAAATTTTACGTCAGCCAAAGTGGCACTTTGCCGAATTGAGTTACAGTCCCGCCGTACGAAAGACAGATAAGATTTTCGATAGCCTTTCAAGGTGCGTCGAAAAAGGAGAAAAAACAATGACATCCAGGTAGCACAGGCAGGTGGACCACTTGAAGTCATGGCTTATACGACCCCAGTGTGGCCTATACGACCGCGATTGAATCATATCAGCTAGTCGTCTGGGGTGCGCCATTCCGGCGGGTTGCGATAACATGGGATTGTAGAAAAACGTTGGTTGGGCGCAACAGCCACAGGTGGGTTCGGTGGGGCGTAGTCTGGACGATGGAGCAGATGTTCAAGCTGGCGCTGACCAATTCTTGCCTCACAACGGTCTGGATGAGGGAGAAGATGGCGTGATAGCTGTCAGAGTTGGGGGAGGGTGACGATAGTGGAGCTGCGGCTTCTATTTCGCTGCGGACAATACGGACAACATCAACGGGACTTTCCGTAGAAGGCTGGTGAGGGTCTTCGCATGTAGATGTTGCAGCCGTGTCTGGAAGGCGGGCAAACTGGTGGAGAACAAGGCGGCTCTTGGCTTCTTCAAAGCCCCGGCATTCAGAAATAATGTCCTGGACCGTAGATGAATTTTTGAACACAAGAAGGTGAAAGGCGTCATCTGCTATGCCCTTTATAACATAGCCAACCTTATCGGCTTCAAACATCTGTGAGTCCACCTTGTGGCACAAAGCGAGCACGTCCTAAATGTACGTGAGGTAGGATTCGGTGCACGTCTGCTCCCGATGTGAGAGGTCATTTTGGGCAGCGCGTTGACTTCCCACAGGCCTGCTGAATATCTCCCAGAGCTTTTGCTTGCATAACTCCCAGCTGGTCAGCTCTTCCTCGTGCGTTTCATACCAGACCTTTGCGGTGCTTCTGAGATAAAAAATCACGTTGGCCAGCATGAGCGTTGGGTCCCATCGCATATGTACACCCACTCGCTCGTATGACTTCAGCCAGGCTTTTACGTCAACATCATCAGTGCCGGAAAAGGTACCTGGATCTCTCGGGGGCTCCAAGATGAGGGTTGACGGGCCAGTTGGAGAAAGCACAGAAGTGGTTGGAGAAGGCACAGTAGTCGAAGAGGAGTCGGCATTGTTGACTTCAACCGCTATGCCGGAGGCCACTAGGCACCGGCTACGAAGCTCCATTTGCTTGAAGTGAGTACACCGCACCTTCCACCAATGACGTTACGGGGAGAATAACTTTACTGGACAAAATACAGAACTCTGGGTGGACAAGATGGCGTCAAGCTTGCTCATAGAGACTGACCACGTCGTCTTTTTCCCTGTCCTTTTTCGCCATTCTCGTCTGCCCGTTACAATATTTTCTTTTTGATCGACAATGTTCACAAGTATAAACACAGCCACTAGGTCAATATGGCTGGGCATTGAGGAAGTGCTTAAACTTTAGCCGGGTGGCTCAATCGTGTGAGAATTGGCTAAAATTTCTGTGTTCAAGTACTCCAAGAAAGACTGTCGTTTTTAAAAAGTTTTTCTATGCATTTCACTCCAAGTACTTTAGCTCTCTTCATAAAGATTTAAAATTGTTCACTAGAAAGAAACCTAGTGCTAATTTTTATGGCAGCTATAATGCGTGATGCTTAAAGCATGGGAATAATCAATAGTACCTGGATTTGCCTAAGCTTGGTTCTTTTGGCTCTGCGTGGTTCCACATGGCTTCTAGCAACTTGTTTGCGCGACAAAGTGAAGCCGAAGTTCACCAGTCCCACTTTGCCACCTTAACCCTTCTAGGTTTTCCTATTCAAATCATTTCACGAGGTTCGTAATGTGCAATTCTCTTATGTGAAAGCTTGCTTCCGAAACATGAACCAGAACGTAATATTAAACAGTAACAAGTGCTTTGGAAGCCGCAAGCACAAAAACTTGGCAAATAATTCATATGATGTCTGAGTGATCGCAGTGCCACAGTTTTGTCTAGTGCATATTGTTGGAAACTTTTATGAATATGCCGAAGTACTGGGGTGCTACCAGCAGCCTCTATTCTTGAAGGCATGGGTGCAAGGTAGAGTGGGGCGCTTTGTGCTTTTGAACGTTTCAGTGAATGAGTGCAACTTGGTGGACTGGAACCTGCACCTTACCTGAATCGATCAAACCTAACGTAACAATGACAGGCATCCCGAAAGCTTTAGAAACTTGCTATGCACTGTTACAGCGCACGTAAAATAAATACACTTAGAAAGTATGGTGGTTGGTGAACACTTTCTATACTGAAGTTGGTCTCCAAGGGCCTAATGTCACTCACACAATCCTGATGAGGCATAATTAGAGCACAATTAAGGTCATTGACAAATCTATATGTGATAACACACTAAATCCATATTGTAGCAAAGTCACATCTGTGCCACAAAATACTTTGTTATATCCAAAAATTCTTTATAAACATCTATTCGTCACAATGTATCTATGACAACACTATTCATCAATTAATTTGCTACAACTGATTATTTGTTATATTTGTGTTCAATATATCGAGGTTTGAACCTACAAATACTCACGGGGCTATGTAGTTGGAAAAAAGTTTGCATAGCCTCAAGGGTGGGGTACTTATTTGGATGAACACAATTAAAACATTGGCATGAAACATTGGCTATGCAATGCGAGGTAGCAGCCGAGCTTGTTCTCACCTGCATGTCACCACTTACAAAAACAGTATTGCATTCCATATATGCAATTATCTGCATATTTTACATGGCACATCTGTAGCCAAACTTGAGTCTTCTTTAGCCAGAAATAATGCTGAAATCGATAGTTGGACAGAAACCTGTCTGGTCAGGAATAGGAAATGAAGAAAATTAAAATACGCTGATCATGATAAAAGCAAATAAAGATGCATAGAAAATGTAAACAGTGCAACTGCACAAACACAAGATTTCACAGCTTGTAAACACTGCACTGTTGATTGCATGCATTGATTTAATGTGTGACCTTGTGATAAATATCTCATCATTTCTCTCAGGGTACAGACAGCCCACACTACAGGGCTCTTCTTGACAAGCTTTTAAGGTAAGCTATGTTTGGTTGCCCACTGGACGTGCTTGCACTTTATAGTTATACCTGCCTAGAGCGAATCTTCATATAACGAGTTTCTCGATATTACGAAGTTTTCAGATGTGAAGCTTCTTATGTTCGAGCTCAATCTGGTGTGCGGTGTTACCACCCTTACTGTGCATTTCGCGTACCTTCCCCCTTTCTCCAATAATACGCTCCCCCTCTCTGGCATCGCAACGCCGATGCAGGCAGCGTCTTCTAGCCAATGCTTGCTCCCCCTTATCTTCCTTGTAGACATTGCTTCTTCCAGGCTATAGATATGGGCCAGCTCATTTGATCAGCGTTCGCACGCTTTTACCCGCTCGTAAAAGTTAGGATGCATGGGGGCATGTTATCAATTTGAATTTGTTAGGGAATGTGATGGCGACAATAAAAAAAATTGTACAAGAGTGTCCATATAATTGATATTGCAATAATGCTGTTTTTTTACCCTAAATAAGTGTTTTGGATGAGCTCTGCCTTCAGTTGCCCTTTTGTTTAATTTGTGCGTTCAGTTTTTGAATTTCTCTACCGAACCTGCATATGACGAAATCCTCTTTATAGCGAATTTTCTGAGGAATTCGTCAGTTTCATTATATCTACGTTTCACCATATACAGACTGACAGATAGAAACATATCTGAGTATTTTCTTTGTCTAGAGAAATATAGCTTTAGTAATCTGTTTTGACGAGTGTCAATGCCATCACCACTATGATACTTTTACTTTTTTCAAACTAGGCCTTAATCGGGTAGCCAGTCACTGCCTGAAAGTCAGAAGGGCTCTAATATGCCTCCATGAATTGTAGCTTATCCTGTAAAAGTGACAACTGTAGCCAAACGAGCCCTGTTTCGTTTTAGGATGCTGCACTGAGGGGAACATAATTGATATTGTTATGGAAGAAAAAAGACGCCGTATAGACGAGGTGGTGGATTAAATATATTTCAAACCAGCAGCAGTGGCGTAACCGGTTGACCAGACACCAAGCAGAGACTACTCTTTGTCCTCTTCGTCAGGCACACACGCAGATGTCAACATGCGTGTAGCATTATCCCCTGCGGCAGAAGCGCCATCTCGGCACATCTAGGTGTCAACCTCAGCGGGAGAATGATAAGGCTTCAAGCGTGCCACATGTACGATTTTCATGGTCTGTGGGGCAGTTGAAGGCGATGAGGCAGCAGGGGCAATTTCGTATGTCACAGGAGTAACCTCACGAAGGACTCGATATAGACTTGCGTAGCGGCGGGAAAGAAGTTTTTCCAACAAGCCGACTTGACGGGTCGAGGACCACAGCAGGACCAATGAACCAGGTAAAAAGTGGACATCGCGGTGCCATTAATTGTACAAACGTCGCTGGTGCTCTTGAGAGGTCAGACAGCGAGTGCGGGGGATTGATAGCGTCAAGGGCATATTCGCTGGTTGGTGTCGCGGTAGATGAAACGATTTTATCTAGAGGTAATGTAGGTTCTCAGCTGAACAACAGAAAAAATGGAGAGTAAGTGGCAGTGTCATGGCAAGAAGAAATATATGCAAATGTCACGTATGGCAAAGCTAGGTTCCAGTCAGAGTGGTTGGAATAAAAATACTTCGCAAGCATGTCTGTAAGTGTTCGATTCAGACACTCCGTGAGTCCATTTGTCTGCGGGTGGTACGACGTAGTGAGCTTGTGCCTCGTTTGACATGACTGAAGGATATCGGCTATGACCTTTGATAGAGAGGTGCGGCCACGGTCTGTAAGCAGCTGGCGTGGAGCTCCATGTTGCAAGATCACGTCCTGTAGGAGGAAGTCGGCGACATCTGTGGCGCAGCTTGTTGGAAGTGCTCGTGTGATGGCGTAGCACGTGACGTAGTCTGTGGCCACAGCTATCCACCTGTTGCCAGAAGAAGACATGGGAAAAGGGCCCAGGAGGTCCAAGTCAACACGGAAGAAATGTTCTGACGAAATGTCAAGTGATTGAAGGTGTCTGGCGGGAAGGGTCGATGGTGTTTTGTGGCGCTGACATTTATCACAAGCTGCAACGTATCTTCTGACTGAGCATGAGAGCCCTGGCCAAAAGAAGCGTTGGTGAATCCGGTCATAAATGCGTGATACAGAAAGGTGGCCGGCAATTGGAAAGTCATGAAGTTCATGGAGAACTGCCGAGCGAAGGTGTTTCAGAAAGACGAGCAGCTGGGCTGGTTCATCTAGCTGGAAGTTCTGGCAGCATAGGACGCCATCATGGAGGACGAATTAGCGATGGGACCTGTCGGAAAATGGTGATTGGACACGTTCGATTATAGCACGCAAGGTTGCATCAGGGCGTTGCTCATCACCGATATGGGTTTGTTGTGAAATGGAGAAGATGCAAATATCGATGTTGGTGTCAGGGATAGTGCTCAATTCATCGACCGGGTAGCGGGAGAGGCAGTCAGCGTCCTAATGTAGGCGTCCCGACTTCTACATGATTGTATATGTATATTCTTGCAGTCGCAGAGCCCAGCGCCCAAGCCAGCCAGTAGGATCCTTCAGTGACGAAAGCCAACATAGCACATGGTGGTCCGTTATTACAGAGAAATTCATGCCATACTAATACATGTATGGGCGGAACTTCGTGACTGTCCAAACAAGAGTAAGACATTCACGCTCTGTTATTGAATAGTTGCGCTCGACAGCTGTGAGAAGGCGGCTAGCTTAGGGGATAACTCGGTCGTGTCCCCGCTGTCGTTGGGCTAGGACGGCTCCAATCCCGTGACCACTCACATCGGTTCGGGCTTTTGTCGGAGCGGTCGGGTCAAAGTGGGCCAATATAGCTGGAGTTGTGAGGAGGGTGATGAGGTAAAAAAAGTGGCAGCTTGAGCGGAACCCCACGTAAAAGTCACGTTTTTCTTCAGAAGGTCGGTGAGTGGTAGAGCAATTGTAGCAGAATCCTTCAGGAACTTTCTAAAATAGGAACAATGTCCCACAAAGCTCCGGATGTCCTTGACAGACTGGGGTACAGGAAAGCTTGTGATGGCACGAGTTTTCTCTGGGTCAGGCTGCACATCTGATGCGTCGACAAGGTGGCCCAACATCGTAATCTGCTGGCGGCAGAAGTGACATTTCGACGAGTTTAGTTGAAGGCCAGCAGTGCGGAAAATGTCGAGAACCGCTGACAATTGCTGAAGGTGTGTTTCAAATGTAGGCGAATATACAAGAACATCGTCCAGGTAGCACAGGCATGTTGACCACTTGAGCTCTTTTAATAGCGAGTCCATCATATGCTGAAACGTGGCTGGGGCGTTGCACAGCCCAAACGGCATCGCCTTGAATCGGTATAGGCCGTCGGGAGTTACAAACCCAGTTTTTTCTTGGTCTTTCTTGTCCACCGCAATCTGCCAATAGCCAGAAGGTAGGTCAATTGAAAAAAAGTATCGCACACCGTGAAGACAATCGAGGGCCTCATCAATGCGGGGCAAAGGGTAAACGTCCTTTTTCGCGATTCGATTAAGGTGGCTGTAATCAATGCAGAAGTGCCACGTGTCATCTTCTTTTTAACGAGCACAACGGGAGATGCCCAAGAGCTCAAGGAGGGTTCAATAAGTCCTTTGTCTAGCATCTTATTGACTTCTTCTTGAATTACCTTACGCTCTGTGGCAGACACCCGGTATGGTGGACGATGAGTGGGAGGAGAATCAGCAGTATTAATGAGGTGCTTTACGAGGGAAGTCTGACCGAGTGGACTGCTGTCGATGTCGAATACGTCCCAGCAGGAAGCCAGAAGGTGGCATAGGGCGTCGGATTGCTCAGGTTTGAGTTTCGGGGCGATCGTAGGGCGCAAGGCCACGTCGAGGGATGTAGCGTTTTGCGGGCGGCATGGAAGATTGGGGAATGCGTCTGCTGTAAAAGCGGTGATGTGGGCATGTAGTAGCGATGGGGTCGTGGAATGGCAACTGAAATTTCGTGTGGTAGTACTTGCGTGAAGCCGAAATTGATAATGGGCAGACATCTCCGGTTAGAGGCCATGGTTTCGACGGAGTGTGGCACAGTGATGTCGCACACCAAGAGAGCATCAGGAATAGGCGTTACGACATAATCACCGTCAATAATAGGTGAATGGTTGCCAATTAAATGAATTTAAGGGCTTTTGGCGGTATCCGACTGAAGTCTGTGATACAAAGGCTTTTTGGCAGCTTGGAGCAAGAATCTGGAAGAAAAGGAAGTTGTAAACAGAGAGTGCCGGCGGAACAGTCGATCAGGGCAGAATGCATCGATAAGAAGTCCATCCCAAAGGTGAGGTCATGAGGGCAATCGTCGATCACAGTAAATAAAACAGGAACATGGTGGCCGGTAAGGCTGATACGAGCAGTACACATTCCAATAACGGTCACAGTTCCACCATCAACGGCACAGATGGCGTGTGTTGCGGCAGGCATGAGTACTTTTTTGAGGCGGGGACAGAGACGAGCAATCATTATAGATACCTGAGCTTCAGTGTCAACTAAAGCCGTCAAAGAAAGACCGTCCACATGCACTTCCAGCAAGTTCTTCTTAGTAAATAGCATCAACGGAGGATTTGGGTCAGTCGCACTTGATGCAGCACTACCTTCAGGAGCTGCATGATCTAGTTTTCCATCGGAAGATCCATAGTTAATCGGCGATGGATAGTGGCGAGGTTGGGGCGATGAAGAACGGTGGCGTTGGGGTTACTGTGAACGAGCGATAGAGTGGCTGTTAGGTGCGCCGGAAGCAGAATACTCACGGCTGGGCGAATACCAAAGGGGGTCCACGTATGGGCGTGGAGAATAAAATTGGCTCCAACAGGTGGGCATCCAAGTGCTGCGGCTGTCACGTCCCCACATTGTGGGAGTGTGTGTGTAGGCTACCAAACATAAGCTTTCCTCTGGTATAGACCTTACTCAAGCCTTAGGAGGCTGTCCACAGTCGAGCGTACTTGAGCACTCAGAAGGCTCTCTTGGTTTACACTGAGCATACCGCAAAAGCAACTGGAGTCCTCGAAAATAGACCCACCCTTTTCGATCCCTTATGTATCCTGTTTATTGACTAAAGTTTTTAATCAATCAGTGTTCATCAGCTCCACTGGTCATCCACCTTCAACAAGTGGAATGTTCTCGAGTATTTGTTTTTTCAGAGCTGAGATTAGGGCACCTGTTTTTTGTCTCATGATACACTTGAACCTCATTATAACAAAGTCACACCTGCTACAAAAGTACTTAGTTATAAATACTTTGTAAACATACATTTGTTGCACTGTATCTATCACAGAGCTATTCTTCGTTTACTTCATTATAACTGATAACTCGTTGTATAAGGGTTCGTTATATCAAGGTTTTAGTGTACCTGTATTTGCCTCCTCTTTGTTGGTTTCTTACTTAATAAATAAGCGACAATGCAACGCATTTTTGCAGTGCTTTGGAGGATGCTGCTGTGAGTGCAACAGTCAAGCGTGAGGTCCTACTTTACGTCACACGAGTGGCTGAGGCACGAGAAGACCTACTCTCTCGGGGTGCGTGCCTCTGCGTTATGATAAAAAATTTTAACCAACATGGGATGGTTGTCGTTGAACGATCTAGAGTAAAGAAAGTAGACTCTTACAGTGGAGCTGTTAAACATTTCATTTTGCCGTGTTTCAATATGCACGCAAGTACACTCAAATCTCTATAACAAAGTTGCATCTTGTGAGAAATAAGTTTGTCATATACAAAAATTTGTTGTAATAAGAGTTATTCTTAACACTTTTTCTATTGTGAGACAATTTTTTATTAACTTATTTATAACCGATATTTTGTTATATCTGAGTGTTACATATTGAAGTTTGAATGTATGTTGATGCAAGACTGAACCATTCTCTGTTGATGCCTTGATGTGGTCCATCTGAGACATTTTGTTGCATTTATGGATGCAGAGGACGTGGAGCGAGTCTTCAAGCAGCTTCCCGGCTGGCTGTTGGACTGCTCACTCTTCTCGTCTCCGCGTCTGCTAGGCGTGTCTTCGGTCACTGGACCGTCCCCGTCATCTACAGCCGTCACTGGCTCCTCACGGTTCCGCCGTTCCGACTCTGCCCAGGCCGTCTCCGAACTGGATGGGGTCGTGTCGCAGGAGACCTTCACTGTTCTCACCTCCGGTCAGCCTTATTTGCGTCTGCATTATTTCGGTGTGTCAACATCTCTTGCAAACTGCCGTGGTGGCTTACACAGATGCCACATGGTCACTTTTGATCACGATTGGGTCTTACCCAGATCTGATTCCTCGGTCTTGATTATCTCTTTTCCGCAAGCTGCAGAAGAGAGCAAGTCATAGTTAACAAATTTAATCTCGATCGGGCTTAAAGGGGCCCTTTAACGCTTGAAAACATCGGTGCTGACTGCATAACTCGTAGTGGCGCTTGCCAGACTATTGGGAGCAGGAATGACGCCGGAAGGTTGCCGCCATATAATTGGATAAATGCAACATTAAATGTAATCACGGCATTGCATCAAAAATAGTGATTGCTATTAGATTTATATTTTTGCTAGCATGATTTTTCACTCAAAGCTGAAGGGAATAAAGCTATACGACTTTTCCAGCTTGAAAACTGCAAAGCTGGTCAATGAATGTGCCGAACGCCACGGTGCTGGAGGAAACGCGCCGGGGATGCTCCCGCTGTTGTTTAAAGAAACTAAAAGCAAAAAAATGTAAAAAAGTGTTGATATATAGACGCAATCGCAAAAAGATCAGTAAAGCTACAAAACATAGAAGTGTTCGCGAGCTGGCTCGCACATGTCATTCCCTTTTCAAGTACCACATTATTTATTATCATTGCAATGGCGTCCTGGGCATTACGGGCAATATGACATGCTAGCTTCCTGTACGGGAGGGCTTTCAGTTCGCTTCATTGGGCAGCCTTCCGACGTCACAGGGTGAGGGAAACGCGTTCAGGTGTGCTCGTGAAAATAAAGTTGAGGGCAAGCATCTATTTTATTGTATTTTGATATTTCTACGCTGAATCTTTGCGCTGCGTGCCCCTATCGCTGCTGTTCTTGTGGCACTTATCTCTTAAGTCTTCACTGTACACAACCAGCTAGAAAAACATGTGAAACTATGAGGTTGTGAAAAGTGTTAGAGGGCCCCTTTAATCGCGATAGATGGCGAACTATGTGATGCAGGTGTTAGTTATTATGGTGCTTGGCTGCAGATGCAAAAAACATGAGTGCTATCCCCACTGCTGTGGTCACATTTTGATTGACAGGCGAAATGCCACACACATATGTACTGTACGATTTCAGTGTACGTTCAAAAACACAAGATAGTCGAAATTATGTGGAGCCCTCCTTTGTGGGGTCTCTCGCAGTCTTGCTTTGGGACAATAAACCACCCAACCAATGTCGCTTGCATTTGCTGAGGTAATCTGCTGCCAAAGGTCAAGTAATCAATTTTATTCTAGGCTGAATCAGTATACGAAATGAGAATAGCCAGTGTAGAATGAGCGACTACAACAGATGTTGATGCCTGTACGTGTTGTTTCCACCCTGGTCTACTCTGAGTTTGTGCGGCCAGACTGCTTTGAAACCTGCGGTGGTATCAAATATTGTGATGCACCATAAAGTGTAACAGCGGGAGTAAGTTGGCTTGTAAAACGGGCATTGTGACAAAGTGACTAGATTAGCGTAATCTTGAGTAGCACACTTTTTTTACAGAGACAGCAGGGAAAAGGAGGGCACCACACTCGCTGCTCTCGCAACTACATTTATTTTAGAAAAATGCTTCATATATATATATGCACCCACACTGACCCCGAGCGACACATCTTAAAACACATTAACATTGTGCAAATTAGTATGCTGAACTGCACATTTTTGTAGGTTTTTTAGGTTTGTTTTTATTTCTTTGGTGTATAGGCTGCACATGCTCCGTTCTTATCGCTTGAGTATGCGCACACTGTCTTCCGTGAACAAGAATGCATGAACCATTAAGCTCATTGCTAAGCCTGCCTTGATTATTTTATCGTAAGAGCACAAAATTTGATATCAGATAGTTTTCAGTGCCTATTTCATTTCTGTGTCGCTCGGGGTCAGCATGGGTGCATGTATATGAAGCTTTTTCTTGAAATAAATTTAGTTGCGAGTGTAGGGAGTGTCGTGTCCGTCTTGTCCATACTGTCCATGTAGAAGAGTGGGCTGCTTAATATTACGGTATAATGATCAGTCCCCAACTAGCCCAGCTCTCAACCATATCGAGTGGATTATTGGTGCTGTGGTTGTTCAGTTACTGTAGGCATAACGGTTAGTACAAATATTTGTCTAAGCTTTGCGCTTCCTGCTCCAGAAGCATTCGAGGATATACGTATCAGACTTTATACTTCTCAATTTTCAAGTACAGTCGAGCCCACATAACGGCCCCACTTAAAATGAACTTTCGCTTAAAACGAACAATATCCACATGACCGTGAAATTCAATGGCACAAAATCGCACTTACAATGAACGTTTTTGAGTGCCGCTGATCGGTTACAGTGAACGGAGTTGGTGCTCTGCTGACTTCCTGAGAAACCACTTTCAACCGTGGATCAGGCATCGGCGAGGTGCCCATAGATTCTTATTGTTAAACGCCGACCCTGCCTCTGCGCCCCTCTAGTTACCGTATTTACTCAATTCTACCGCATCCTTGATTGTAACGCGTACCCGATTTCCGCAACGAAAAAAAAAAAAACGTAAAACATCGATTGCAACGCGCACCCATTTTTCTTGCTGGCCCACACGATCACACCACTCGAAAAAACGACTCCTTTCGGGAGTGTCTTCCATTTTAATATGAGGCACGGGCAAAGCTTCTGCCCATCTGACGTGTAACAGAGCATTGCCATCACTGTAGTTTTACCATGGACCGATGTCAGCAGGCGAACTTGCTTCGCCCCCTTCTTCTCGGCGGTTGTGGTGCCAGGCATGTCGAAGTAAAGAGGTATCTGATCGGCATCCCCGATTTGCCCAAGCAGAGAGCCGTTGTTGTGCCGCAAGTTTAGGACGAACCTTTGAAAACTGTGAAGCTTTTCATCGTACTCCTCCGCAAAAATTTTCGCATATGCCCTTCCCCCTTCGGAGGAAAAAGCCTTTCCTCTTCATAAAGTTAGTTAGCCAGCACCTGCTCGCTTTAAACTGGCTCCGCATTAGACCTTTTTCTAAGGCTAATTGCATAGCCCGCACTTGGAGCAGTTCTGTCGTCACGGGCCGCTGTGCCGCTCGCTGCTAAAGCACATACTCGCCGAGCAGCTCTTTAATTTGCGGAAACCGATCCTGCTGTGGTTTACTGAAGCCTTTACGTGAAGCTTTGCTGTCGACAATCTTCTGCTTTTGTTTCCACCAGTCCCGCAGGCACGTTTCGGGTACTCCGAATGACCGCGATGCGGCCCGATTTCTGTCCGTTTCTGCACACGCGATGACTTTTAAAAGAGGCATCGTGGTGCATTCGAGTTTTTGGAGTCGGCCCTTCCATGCCGTCGATGCTAATGCACCACAAGATGACGAACTCCTCAGCACATGTGCGAAGTGCCGCACATAGGAAACACATAGGCAGAAATGGCCGACGCGCCGTGCCGACGCACGTAGGGGGCGGCCACTTTGGAAATGCCGATGGCAATAGAATGACCATATTCATTTTTTTTTTCGTACTCGACTCTAACGCGAATGCGATTTATGAGCTCGCTTAACCGGAAAAAAGGTGCGCGTTAGATTCGAGTAATTACGGTGCTGCTCTCCCCGTCCGCTTTTTGTTACGCACCCCTCCATCCTTTGTCCCCCGCTACTGTGAGCACCCCGCATCACCAGACGAGGTCCGTGTTTTCACACTGCCGCCGATTTTTTTAAGACCGGTCGGCCATCTACCCTGTTTTTGATCGCTGGTACTGTCGTCGGCGTCGCCGGCCTGGAGTGACCAGACCATTTGCCAACATCATCGGCCACCAACTGTATCCGATCATCTGCGTCTAGTGCATGCGTGTACCCTACTCCACCGACTTTGATAATTTGCGATTCATTTCGTGTTTAGGACTTGTTCTCGCTCACTTCGCACTTGGCTCAGCATGCCCTACGCACGCGTGTGGAGGCGCGAAAACGACTGTTAATTTGCACGGAACAAATCGCGAAATATTGAAGTTGATGAGGCCATGCAAACCTGCCGGCGCGAGTTTCAACTTCAAGAACTCTTTCTCAAGTTTTTCTACGTGCGAGTTGCGCGTTTCGCGGACCTTTCAAGCAAGCTACCCGACCTGCCTTCTTCCCGTGTGTTTTGATATTCAAGGTCGCCCTCCCGCCACATCCTTCCCTCTCTTCCCTCTCTTCACTCAATTTCAACTTCTTGCCCTTCTCTTGCAAATCTGCTCTCCCCTTTTGATCACAACTCTTTCGCCCGCCTCCACCACTCCGCGATGCCAGCCACGCTGGCTCGAATCATTTTCGTTTTCTGACTATAAACGTGTCCAGAGCTGTAACACGCGTTCTGGCATGCATGTCACATGTGCATGTCTTGCTCGCTCTTGGTGTGCGTGTGTTATCAGGATGGCAGACGGGAGGACTTGCATGCCTTTTCCTGCCGCTCAGCAATACGCCGAAAGTGTGACCGCTTGACTTGAACGTAATCCGCATGTTAAGTGCCGTGTTGCGGAGCACTTGCTCATAGCTGTTGACCACCTGGCAGCCAACTTGCCACTTCGGGGGTCCCGGTATTCAGCTGTGGAGATGGTGAATATTTCGTGGGCGGTGGTGACGGCTACATGCGCACGAAACTTTGTCGACGTAGGGCCCGATGCCGAGCCTGAAGCTTCCGAATATGATCACTAGGCAGCGATTTGTGGCAGCGCGTCGTCGACGCTGACCTGCGTGGGTGGGTGGGACATCTGTTGCAATGGTTTAATTGCGGCCAATGATGATGCCGTCACTGTGGAACCATGCACGGATTAGGGCATTGTGAATGAAGTACGGGGCAAGAGCGATTCGGAGGAATCGGATTGCGAGAACGACGATACTTTGGAGCCAGGACCTCATGCAGTTTATGCCACAGGCCTCGGAGAACGAGCACCCTGCCGTTTAAGTGAACTCTAGACCGCCAGTATCGCTATTGCTTTTTGAAATACGTGCATCATAGCCTTTTTGGGCAAAAAATGTTTGTGTTTTCACTTGCAAATTTTTTAAAAGCTGTGTTTCATTTACTACGAACTTCGGGATACAGCGAACAAATGCCACGTCAGGCTCAGGTTCGTTATAAGCGGGCTCAACTGTATACACTCACGGCTCATTATAACAAAGTTGCATCTTGCACGAAAATAAGTTCGTTATATCCAAACGTTCGTTCTTAATGTCTATTCCGAACACTGTATCTACTGCAAGGCTATATTCACATAACTTCATTACAAACAATATTTCTTTATATGTGGTTTTGTTATATCCAGGTTTGAGTAGTGTAATCACATTTTTCGAAATGCATGAAAGGTAAAAAATTTTTTGTGACATGCATGATAATTTGGCATTGGTACATTCACTGTGGTTAATTTACAGATTCAAGAAGTTATGCGAAGCAAGTTAAAGGAAGTTCAGGCAAATTCATGTGCCAGCTGTGTCTCTCATGCCTACTGTATTTGCAGCTCCTGTATGCATACTAGTGCCGTATTTTATTCTAGTTTGTGTGCTCACTGACTTCACTTAGCGGCTGTTTCTTGAGTCACTCAGTAGTAAACTTTTGTATATATGACTAACCACTAATTAGCTCGAACTTGCCACTTTGACTGTGTTGTTTGTTCTGATATATTAAGCATCATGAACTTGCTTTGAATGTGACTTAGAGGCTGGGCAATTGCACTGCTATGTAAAAGCATTTCATTTCCATTCGTGCTGTCCACACTGCAATGAAAGTGCAAAAAGACTTGTGTACTTTAGTTTAGGTGCGCGTAAGAGATCCCTAGGTGGTCATAATTTTTGAATCCCCCCCAACAGTGTGCTACGTAATCATATTGTGGCTTCAACACTTGAAAAACATTGAAACCTAATTAAATTTTTTTGCACACATGCAGCCAAGTTCTACACGGGCGACCAGTGGCTGAATGGTGCGGTCTTCTCAGTGTTGGGGGTGTGGCTGAGACGAGCAGTGGCCCTGCACTACACCGACGAAACCCTGGTCTCGGCTAGCAAGAAGTACTGCCTCTACCTGGTTGACCAGACTCACCGAAGTGAGTTTGGTTTCCGAGTACCTCTTTTTCCTGTTACGAAGTTTTAAACATTGCTAAAGATGGGATTGAGAAAAAAAAAAAAACGCATGACTGTGTTAACTTTAAAGCAGTGCCTGTTGTGTCGATCGCACTAAGAGGCATATTCGTAGCTGGAAGGTAACGTGGTGCTGGCTGCAGCATCTTTGTAAGATGTTTCCTGTCACTTGTGAAGGCTTGCCCACTCGTGTGGATAACCGTCAGTTCGTTCCGCTGCCTCATCATAATAAACTAATAGAAGGTGCGCTTACACGGGCATTTTTTTTTCTATGTTCCTGTAGGCTCTGTATATTTTACTGTGAAAGCCACAATGAGAGCACAACAAGGGTAGCGTGCGCCCTAGTTGTCCATTTTTAGTGTCTGTAACTACTGTCGCACAAAATAAAAAGAACAGTTAATAAAAAACACCAAGGACACAATGAGGTTTGAACCCAAAGCCACTGCGTGCTAGCGCAGAATTCTACCATTGAGCCTCGCCGGTGCTTGAAACTCCTTTGCAAACTAGCCATAGGCAGGCTTGATGTCGGGAAAGGAATCGCGTTAATACGAGTAATAAATAGTTTCTGAACAGCAAAGGAAGAGCCAGGCGTCATACAATGTGAGTTGTGTAACTAGTGGGTCGTTGAATGCTCCAACCGATTACAAAAGCTTCAGGCATAAATCTTCATAGTCGTCAGCCACAGCATAAAAAAAAAATTGCACGAAACTTTTTACAAGTGTGTAGCGGGTACCATGATCGTCTGAAGCACGACCTACTGTACTCCTGACATTCCCAGATAGCGGGGTTCCTATGGGAGCACATGTCCCCTCTCTCGTTCAACCGCTCACTGTTGGCGGCACCACCTATAACCTGTTCGTCTGCTTCTTTACGGTTGTTTTGACGGCGCTGGGGTAAGAATGCCTGCCTTCTGTGGTGAACTGCCATCTGCCGGCATGTATGTGACTATTTCTTTGCTTAGATGGCTGGTCAAGTAGGCTGTTCAGTGCGCTTAGGTATTTATTGCGCACTGGTTGACAAATGTGGGAACCCATAGACTTACATTGCATTGGACAGCCTATGCGGTGTCGTGCTCATTTAATTGCCAAAAATTGTGAATGACTTTTAGTATATTTATTTCTGAGTTATTTTTTATTTGTGCATAATAATTGCGCACTATGCATGCTCTGTTGGCCAAATTATGACCACAAACGCTGAAGGTGACGTCAGCAAACAGGTGCTGGCTACCACCATGCCGCTCGTCGGTTACGACTCCAGCGGCAGAAAGTATAAACTAGAATGTGGACGCTGGAGCGAGGCTCTCTGGGCATGTCAGGTGTAGAGTAGGTCGTGGTCTGATGAATGACGAAAGATGGCATGGTGAATGCCTCCCTACTACACAAAAATGATGATGATTAATGGCATAGTGGGTACTCTGCTAGTGTGCTTGTAGCAGTTACCCAAAGAGTGTTTAAAAAAAGGCACTGAAAGGCCACTCTTCCAGCTCTCGCTGTGACTGGCAGATTTTTTTCTTGTCTTTTAGATTTTTCGGCACTTTCATAAATGAAGGTGCACCCTTTGTAATCAAGCTGCTAGTACTTGTTTTTAAATAATAGTCATGCTCCCGTAGCCGATCATCATTCTAGCTCTCATTTTGTCTGATGTCGTAACGGCTTCATGACAGCACTCTTTGTGGCTTCTTGTCGTATTCTATTTTTCTTCTTAAAACTGCGTGCTGTACCAGCGAGCTCAAGCATTAGCCGCGTTTGCATGGTTGAGCATTGTCATCAATTCTGAAAAATATCGGTTTCATTGCAAATTCAACTGTGGCTGAAGTACAAGTTTCAGAATAATCTGAAGAAAAGGTATTGAATATTAACAGAACGCGCCGTGGTATTTAAGTTAAAATATTATGTGCAGTAGGTCGCGGACCGACCTACTTTAAGGTAAATATTATGTGTAGTAGGTCGTGGTTAAGTGGAACCTGTGGGGACCAGGGAAAAGTGTTTCGTTTAACAGGTGTTCCATTTATTGAAAGGTGAACAGCGAAACAGAATTCAGATATGAAACCAATTATACACGCAGTTGTTCTGTTTTACGGGAACACTAAAGCAAAATATTAAGTTGACATTTGTTGATGAAATAGCAGTCCAGGAATCTCGTAGTGCTACTTTTGTGCCAAGGAAGTGGTTATTTTCAAATAAAATCACTGTTTAATGGTCTACGTCGTGTTTGTGCACTTTAAATCACCCACCTGATGTGGTCCTCTTGATGACACTGTTGCCGTGCCCAACGTTGGCAGCCTTTCACTGTGCGACTGCGGACACTAGTAGCAGAAGAGGTAAAGTAGTGGGAGCCACAGCAGCAACAGCGGCCACTGAACAGTTTCCTGCTTGCTTGGTTTAACAGGGCCCTGCTAGATGGCACCACCTGTCCAGCTTAACCAGGCGAACTTTTGAACTACTCGCGCCGTTCTCCATAGTACCGCCAGGCGGCTTTTTTTCTTATAAATTTAACAGAATTGGACAAGCAGAATTTTATTACGTCTCTTAATGCACAGAAGGCTCTCTGTTTTTTTTATTGTGGCTGGTTTGATTGCTAGCGATTACTTGTAGTCAGACGCTGCCATGTCGTCTGCATCATTTACGAAATGTCCCACTCGTGGTGCACATCGTCTTATACATTTAGACAGCTCATGAAAAGTTTCTTGGTAAGCAGGGCACTGCTGTTGATAATACAGTTGAACCCCGCTACAACGAAACTGACGGGGCACAAAAAAAATTTCCTTGATGCGAAAATTTCGTTGTAGTGATATTGAAAAAAAATATACCTGATCTGAGCTAGCAAAACAAAGGAACTTTTTCTCAAAATTCAAAAAATGTCCGCTGCTTCCTATTCTTTCCCAGCAACGTCACCCATGCATAGCAACACCATGGTGAAGAACACACTGAGCTTCATCGATTTACCAAGTCCCGGATCACTCGCAGACGGCCCACGGACGCCTCGGCTCACAGGCGGCTACGTCACATGCACGTGATCTAAAAGTCCCGAGCCAGGCCGAGCGGCCCCGAGCCATCTGTACGCTTGATGCTGACTGCATCCACTGTTGCGTCTGCTATGCCGTCTGCTCTCTCCATAGCTGAAACACAGGCCACAACACTGACTCATTTGCAACCTAAACAGCAGTTAGGTAGTGAATTATACCTATTTCTGTTGTGATGCAACTTACTGTAAGTGAACTACTCGAGCGCATGGGCATCGTAGACCGGCGCGGTCGTTCCACCGCTGTTTCTCCTAGCAAACATAACGCGTGTTTGCCCGACTTTCGGGAATACGCACATGCTCGGCATGGCTCAGAACACCAATGACAAGAACTGGGTGCGCTAACAATGCGAAATCAAAGAGAGAGCAAGAGCGCATCGAAAATTTCCCGTGTCTAACTTAAGATAGCGGCACAGCATGCGCACCGCGCTGTCGTCTGCCAGCTGCCCGAAAGAAATTGTTCGGGCGGTCCCGGGTCGCCCGAACAAGCACGCGAAAAACGAACATGCGTCCGAGTGATCCCGGACCAGTGGGCTGAACTTCCGGTTGGTCCACGAGAAAAACAAATGCGGCGCCGGCGTCCGGGACGTGTAAATCGATGACGCTCACTGAAACATCACCTAAAACCGCCTTTGTGAATGAACCAAACAGTTGCATTAGCACGTTAACACCAGCAGCAGTCTGCCATCGGAAGTATTCCGCCGAGATTGAGGCAGGGTATCGTGGAGCGGTGACTTTTGCATTATTCTATGCCATTCTTATTATTTATCACTCGCGGTTAGCTGATTTTGTTGATAATGCACACGAACAGCCGCTCTGATTAGTTACCACACTGGCCAAGTTCGAACATAATGATAAGCATCAAAATCCGAAAAGGCATCATTGCACAGTTGCACCCAGCAGCTACGTGATGAAAACCATGCACTGAGTGACTGAGCTTCAGCTTCGGATCGTCTGCGGCTCAAAGCAAGCCAGTAGCAAAAACTGGGCAGTCTCATTGCCATTGCTATTGAGCAATGGCGGCGCCCACGCTTGCTGAACAGCGGCGGTATAGCGGCGGTTTCTGGTGGTGCCAACGCATGTTTCAGACTTTGTTGATGCAGTTTCAGACTCTGAAAATGCATTGAAATGTTAAATATTAGGTTTACTACATAGAAATAAGTATCTGAGCCTGGAATTTCACCATAAAATTTCGTTGAAGCAGGATGATCGAAGAGAAAGTGTTCGTTGTGGCAACAAAATTCATACATTGACTCCTAATGGACTGCTGACGGGGAATCATGAATTTTTCGTTGTAGTGAAAATTTCGTTGAAGCGGCATTCGTTGTAGCAGAGTTCGACTGTGCTGCCATTTTAGACAGTTAAACAATGAGCTTTCACTTTGACATAAATTGTTATTTGCCTTTAGTGTTCCTTTAAGGTGAAGTTCCTTTGAAGCGATTTTAATTTACTTAGTGTCTACTCTACTTTTTTTCGGGAGTACACTCAAACCTCATTTTAACGAAGTTGACAGGAACCACAATTATTTTGTTATATCCATTATTTCGTTATATCGATTATAACAGTTTGTGGCAATCTGTGCTCAGATGGGCGCGCACCTTTAAGCATGCAAAGAAGGAAACCGCCTCGCGGCCTGATGTATCGCTACGCAACCACGCGTGCGACGGAAAATAAACACAGTCGAATCTCAATAATTCGTACACGCTTAATTTGAACTTCGGGTTAATTCAAACTCATGCTGTGGTCCCGTCAAAGCTATGTGTGTTCCAATGGGTGAAAACGCCCTGTAATTCGAATGTGCAAGCACTTGCAACGGTTAATTTGAACATGCCACACTCCGAAAATGCTCTCAGAACCATGCCCGATCCCGCGGCGGCATCTCTCAACGCTGCGCGCGAAGAAAAAGAAGAAAAGGAAAGAAAAAATTGTGGTGGATTGTTTGCTCTTTCTTTCTCTCTTTCAAATGCTGATCTGCGACGTGTTTTTTGCCACACTTCTCCCTTTTGTGTCTCTGCACATACAGACCCTTCTTCATTCAAGGCCGTGCGGGGAGAGAGAAAGAAAAAACAAGAAAGCTGTTGGCTCTCTCTCTAATGCCGGTCTGCTTCTTTCCGCGTGAAGACGCTTCTCCTATCTCGGTGCAGAGGGTAGCAGCGGAGACGCAGCCGTTGCCGTCGCCTTTAAAGAGTGTTGGTGCTGGATTTAGCCGTGCGCTACTATGCTTTGCAAACTGCATGTGAAATTGATTGACTCACTGCCAGGCAAACGTGTGCAGATGTGCTTCACCAATTACTTCAATTAATGACAGATGTCCTCTGATTTGTGTATAAATGCAAGTCTTCTAAAGCATCCCTATCGTGTGTTCTAAAGTGAGAGGGAAATCGTTTTGCACCACGGCACCGCTTCTTGGTCATGTGACCCTCTGAGCGCTTCTTCAATCCTCTCTGCTGGCTGTGTGAGGAGGACTGGCTCTCTAGATTGTGCGTCGCGTGGCTGTAAGGTCGGCACGGGAGTTTTGAAAGAGCCGCGCCGAACAAGTGTCAAACTCCGCATAAAACGATATACTTAACACACAACGGTAGTTTTTTTATAGACTATTAATAGACTAATTTCAAACTCCATAGAAAATGATATACTTAACACACAATGGTCGTTTTTTTTATAGACTATTTGATAGACTAATTTAGTTTGTTATATTCTTTTACCAGTCAATTTTATGTCTTTTATTTTGTTACAATGATAAGTGAAATTTCATTTACTTTGTTATATCCATTGTTTCGTTATATCCTGTTGTGTTATAATGAGGTGTGAGTGTATTTAAAATGCAGTACATTTTGATTGCGAAGATTAACCAGTTCTGGTTCGTTGTCGACCCTTGCTCACAATGCAACGTGATTGATTGATATGTGGGGTGTAACGTCCCAAAACCACCATATGATTATGAAAGACGCCGTAGTAGAGGGCTCGTAAATTTCGACCACCTGGGGTTCTTTAACGTGCACCCAAATCTGAGCACACGGGCCTACAACATTTCCGCCTCCAGCAGAAGTGCAGCCGCCGCAGCCGGGATTCGATCCCGCGACCTGCGGGTCAGCAGCCGAGCACCTTAGCCACTAGACCACCACGGCAGGGCTCGCAATACAACATGGCTACAGCGTTCTATAGTATGGCGCTGCTGAACAGGTTCTTTTGCGGTTGATTCACACTCGCCTATTGTCGCCACATTATGAACACTGTAGAAATGACTAAGCAAATTTATTTTATTTGAGCTTCGAGTGTTTTAGCTTTGGACCAAAACGAACGGAAGGAGGGAGAAGTTTGGGGTGGCAAAGGGTTAAGTGCAAGACTGCTTCCGAAAAGTTTCACTAATCATGCGCAGTGCAATAGGACAGGCATAATGCTTGCGCCTGAGAATGCTTGTAAACTTGGACAGCAGCCTCATGTTAATTCTACACTCATCGCTTCACTTGCCTTGCCTCACTAAATTGGTATCAACAAGGGTCGACACGGTCGACAGTTATTGACATACCATCAAATTTCAAGCAAGCCCCCTCCCTCTCGTACAAGCATGCCTCCCCCCCTCCAACTTCAATGTCAACTTCAAATAACCGCACCGTCCCGGAGAAGTGCCTCTTTCCCTCTTCCACCACTTCGCGACAATTCAATCCTGCTTTGAACTGCAGCGCGATTGCTCCGCGCATGCTCCGCACCTTTTGTTGCTTTGTGTGTGCGGTGAGAGGTCAGCTATGCCTATGCATTCCTACACAGTGACGAAGGAAACCGATCGAGCTTATTCGATGGCATCGGGAAAACAAGAAGGATGTGCACCAGACATCTCGACATTTCAAGCTCGACAGGAGGCGGATGCGAGAACGGGAGAAGAATTTCCATAATTTGCTGCGGCAAATTTGACGGAAGCCCAGTAAAGGCGCACCAGTGTTTGGTCAGCCGTCGCGACATCGATTTTGTTGCCAAGGCGTGGGCTGCTATACCTAAGGAGACTGTAGCATGGTCTTTCGAGGGGTGTCCTTCAAGGAGTCCTTCAAGTAACGCGCTCAATAGCTTGGAGAATGGTCACCTGCACAGCGGATTGGCTGATGTTGGAGATGTGGAGCTAAAAGACCGTGGTGGACTCCAAGCGGAATGCTGCGACCTTTTTTTTGCAACTGACTCAGAGGAGTCTTCCGATGGTTTAGAAAGTGATTGAAAGCTACAGTGAATTCTGGGCCCAATCAAAGTTCTGGGAAAAATTTTTATTCCATGCGCACTGGTTATTATTTTTTTTTTGGCATGAGAATTTTGCTGTCATCTTGAATTTTGGTGCCAATTTGAGATAGCGCCTGTCCCCTCCTCGCACTTTGCTGGCAATTTTGACTTCGTTGGGGGGGGAGCACTTGCTCTGAGTTTTACAGTAGTCTCTTTGACGATCAGCACTCTTTACTCTTTTTCAGAGCCTGTACATCCTGAGGACTTTGTGCTTCAACAGCTTGTAAGTGAATGCTTTGCTGCTTTTTTGTTCATTTAGAAAGGGGGAATGGATCAAGGGTTCGTCTTTATTGTTAGACGCAACCCTTGATGATAAAGAAGGTATAGTGAACATCATTTTGTAGTCGGTAAACTATATTGTAGTAACTAACATATAAATGTAAGGAAATAAAAGTCAATGAAAAGACAACTTGCCACCAGAGGGGCATTCACATGCTACCTTCGTATAATGCGCCCCATGCTTTTTCGATTGAGCTACGGCTGCGGTTGCCATCTTATCCATTTTGCTGGGCATTTCTGGACATGTTAACCTGGGTGTGTTAACCAGGGAATTTGATTATAGTTTATTGAGTGAATTTTGTTTTTCATCTTTAACGCAAGTGTTCTAAACACTAAGTTGCCTCGTATTAATTAGGCTCCTCAGAAATCGCTTAAAAAAAAAGTCAAGTCTGCTGTTAGTTAGAGCATGGCATCAGTTAAAGTAAGCGGTCTGGCGAGGTCTCGCAGGAAGTGGTCTCGGAGCCTCTACTGCAAGAGATGATGCGTGATGCAAGAGAAATATTGGTGTTGAAGAGCATTGACACCATGGTCGAAAAAAGTAATTCTACGGTAACGATGTCTGAGTTGACTCACTTGGACTCAGATCGAGTTGAGAGTCTGATGAGTTTGGGGAAGTAATATTTTGGTGAGCTTTGGCCTGATTGAGTCCAGATGCGCAAAAGTTTCATGACTGTCAGTTGAGCGAGTCTGCCTTTGGAACATTTTCATGAGTCTGAGTCTGAATGAGCCCTACGCGTAAAATATATTTCATGAGTGAGTCTGAGAAAGCTCCACAATTTCTGCCGACCTACGGTGACAGTGCCTAGTGGAAGTGGTGCGCACCCTTGACCTGGTGTGCCAGCTGGACAGCAGTCAGGTGCCCGAGGTGATCCTGGTCATACAGCGACTCGCCAACAGTCACCTGCTCAACCGCGTTACTCTGGGGACTGCCCTGCTTGAATTCTTCTTGCACCATGGTGAGTTCCCTACTACCTTGGCCTGAGATAGTTTAATTGCGTAACAACGCAGTGGACGTGAGACCACGTGAAGAAGCGACTGGACTGAAATTATTTGTTGGGGCTTTCGGGTAATGATGCCTTGTCTTTGCCCGATACTGTCTTTGTGGGGTTATTTGACTTCTAGCATCCCAAATTCTGCGATTCGCAATATTCAATCATCTAAAGAATCATAGACAAGCATCTTGCTGCTATTTACGTACTAATGGCCTGTTCTTGGAGGAAAAAAGGAGAAAATGCCTCAATGAGCAAATGAGAAAATGAGCAATGCCTTATGAGAAAAGCATATTACTTTTCTCGTGAGGCATTACAAAAATGTAGAGCTGTGCGGATAGCAAAATTATGGGTGCAAAGCGAATTGGAATGTTGAAGTGTGAGTGCGACTCGAACAGAATATTTTCAGAATATTTCTTAAATATTTCTAGAATATTCTTCAAATGGAAGCAAAATTGTTGGAAAAAAGAAAGTTGGAGAGGATTTTTAAGCATATTCTTATGAGATAGCAACATTATTGCATTTAATTTGGCTACGTTCATGAGTAACTGGCAGGGTGCCTTATCGAATGAGGCAATGCAGAGGTTGAAATGTATTTATATACATAATGTGGTGCAACCAAAGTGTTGCCGACAATACTTTACACGTGAATGGCTAAAATGCTATTTCCTCATCCTCTCCTCCTCTTTCAACTTCTGACGAAGTTTAGCAGATGTGGCAGACAGAGGGGTGTTTCGTTCGAGTCCGGGATTTCAAACCTGCCTCGTAAACGTTAATAAACAGGAACGTCAGAAATGTTTGATGCAAAAAATCTTTGGCGTCCGATTTTTTTCATACTTTCTGCTTGAATTACAGGTCCAAGACAGCATAAATTGAGCTCTCCTGCCCCCCTCCTGCGACATTTGTTGTCTTCATTATGGAACAAGCGTTTTCTTGAGTTAATACATTTACAAGGCAGCGTTGCTGCAATACAAGAATGTAATAAGGTGAAGCATATCAAAAGCCTCGAGGAGTGGTTATTAATTAGACGTTGATTGTACAGCTAAGCCCCTTTATAACAGGCACGCTTCGAGCAGCAGGTCTTGACCTTTAGGTTGTACGCAAAGTGGAATGCATGCATTTTTTTATCAACCCGTATTTTACTGTAGGCACATCGGTGTCTTGCGTACACATTTCTCCCTTATACCAGTGTTTTTTATAAAAGGGTTCCACTGTATTTGTCTACAATAAGTTGGAATAGTTCAGATAGCAAAATTTTGGTGTGAAATAAATAGCATTATTTGAAATTTTGAATATTCACATATTTCTACAAAAATATTTTCATGCCCTGCCGCGGTGGTCTAGTGGCTAAGGTACTCGGCTGCTGACCCGCAGGTCGCGGGTTCAAATCCCGGCTGCGGCGGCTGCATTTCCGATGGAGGCGAAAATTTTGTAGGCCCGTGTGCTCAGATTTGGGTGCACGTTAAAGAACCCCAGGTGGTTGAAATTTCCGGAGCCTTCCACTACGGCGTCTCTCATAATCATATGGTGGTTTTGGGACGTTAAACCCCGCAAACCAATCGAATCAAATCAATCATCAAAAATATTTTCATGCAATCCTCATGCAGGGGTTTTTCTGTTGATTACTCATGCACATGTAATGAAAAAATTTGTTGAAAAAATGACCATGTTTCATTCAAAATGAAATGCTAGTTGAACCCTGTTCCTAGATGTAAAGGATGGGCTATGTAACTTTTGATTCTTACCTTCAGTGACAGAATATTCAAGCTCAAATGCCTTGGCATGTACGTCTATCGCAGTGTCTTAGTTTCATTATGCCAGAAACAGTCATATCTGTTACACCAGTGCCTTTTTATGTAGATTCAAGCAGAAAGCTTTCTAAGTGTATTTATTTATTTATTAGTATACCCTCAAGACCCAGAGGGTGTTACTGAAGGGGAGGGCACAATATGAAAGCGGTAAAAGTTATAATAACAGCATTGAAAGAAATACAGCAAATCGATATAGTGAAAAAATACAAAAAATAAGACAAGAGCAGGAAAAGAACAGTAGCCTACAGTCACACCATAAAGTGTTTTGAAACTGCTGACTTGAATAATCCTTGATCCTTAGTGGCAGCAATGGAGGGTGGAAGGCGGTTCCAATCTCTGCTTGTCTTCGGAAGAAAAGATTGCAGAAAATGATTGGTGCAGCAAAAGGGAATGACCACTTTATTCGAGTGATCAGCACGACATAAAAAGTATGCAGCTTTCCCATTTAATTCTTCTCCAAGTCCTTGATTATGGAAGAAAATTGTGTGGAAGAGTGACGGACGAAAGATTGTTCTTCTAGTGGCCAGATCAGGAAGTTGTAGAGTAGATTTCATTAAGGTCACGCTGGCACTACAAGTGTACTTGTTAAGAATAAAGCGAGCTGAGCGGTCTGTGACAGCTTTTGAAGCTTCAATTAATGTTGATTGAGCTGGGTCCCAAATGGCAGACGCATACCCTAACTTTGGTCAGACTAATGTCAGTCAACTAGTAAATTTCATGCACTTTTTTCCATCCATGGTGTTTCATTGTCATAAGCTATTGAATGAACAGGCAGATTGTTTAATCATTTGAGGTATGTGTCACTTTCGTTTTTGCTACATATGCATAAATTGCCTGTGGCACTGTGAACGACCCTATTCATGTGTAGGGAATCAGTTTTACTGACACGTCTTGTTGATATGGGCACCTTCATTCTCTAGAAAAGTTGTTTGTAATAATGAATTAAGTTCAAAAACACACGTTAATCAATCAATCAGTCAATTAAAATGTAGTAATTCATAGTGCAGTATAAATGCTAAGGATACACAGAAGAAGGTCTGGTAGTATCAACTGAAATGAAACTGCTGATGCAATATAAACATAAATATTCGGTGAAAAACGAACACACATCAAGGAATAATTGTTCCAACAAAGAACATGACTTATCCAGCCAAACAAATGAGATGTGGGTTTGCCTTCTATGTCGTTGTATGCTATTCTAAGCTATTGTAGTGTCAGAATAGTCCAACATGTTGGCTGCTTGAAATTGGCACTGTTTTTCTTTTTTTTTCTTTCTGTGCTCAGTGAAAAGATCTGTTAATTTATGCTTAGAACAAGTAATCACCTCCTCTGAACTCACGAGAGAAACATTGAACCTTGCCTTTTATGCACAGCAAAGACAGTCATGTGATTGTGTTGCAAATCTGATACTTTGCGAAGCGAGTGGCCTTTTTCTATTGTTATCGCTGGTCGTCGTACCAATACCAGAATGTGAGATGAGCACACGCATTGTGCAGGAGTTCTGATGAGATAATTTGACCCGCAGGTCGCGGGTTCAAATCCCGGCTGCGGCGGCTGCATTTCCGATGGAGGCGGAAATGTCGTAGGCCCGTGTGCTCAGATTTGGGTGCATGTTAAAGAACCCCAGGTGGTCAAAATTTCCGGAGCCCTCCACTACGGCGTCTCTCATAATCATATGGTGGTTTTGGGACGTTAAACCATACAAATCAATCAATCAATCAAATCAATCTGATGAGACAGTTTGACACCGTCCTTGAAACTTCCTGCGCATTCAACCACTGAAATTTCTGCTTCGGCTTTGAAATTTTTCATGTTGTGGGCCATGTGTTCATATATGTAAGAAACATGCCTGAATTTACCCATTTCATTCCTAGGATACTTGTGCACAGTCTGAACTGCAAGTTTCTATATTAACATAGCAGAATTGCATGGAGAGGAAACAGTCTCCAAAAATTTTGTGCATATTGTGCCGTATTTAGATTGTCTTGTGGTTTGTATGAAAACGAGATCAAAATGCACATAGTAAAAATAGAACTATTTAGTGGGTGAACTTGTGCCTAGTAAAAGAAGTAGCGCTCGAAGCGTAGTGAGAGTGACTAGCACAGAGGTCGTTCATCAGTAATCTAATCAGCGACAAGGTGCGTGAGCATTTGTGCATGTGGCATTCTAGCCTTATCATCAATGGTCGTGCTATTTTCAAAATAAATTGTACTGTTTGCATTCCACCTTGAAGCCTATCAGAACGATCTAAAATAACCGAGAATGTTCGACATTCCTACATGGAATGCGCAGCGTAGTGCTGTTACATATGTAATGGGTCAGTTAGGTGTAACTGGTCAAGCACACATGGAAATATTATTGGGTGCATAATAACAAGACATGACTGTATCAAAATTGTGAATACTGCTACGTAGCTGACATATCAGCGGTCAGAAGACGACAACGAGGAAGTGGTCTGTCGGTTGTGTGTGCTGTCCTCCATCTTAATGCTATACACATCAGTGTCAATATCGATTCTAAATAGACATGCCTCTTGTCATTTTTACGTAACATCTTTGCGGTGGACGTGCTGGGTACTTCCCTGTCTTCATCATAAAGCGATGCAACGGCTGCATCATCCTAGGTCCAATCATGTCACAGGTTGAACAACCATCGTCTTCACCACCTGCCGCTTTCGTGACTTCTACGTACGTCATTCTACCTCCTGCTCGTGATCCCGGTGTATTTTCTGGTCAGGATGGCATTGACGTCGAAAAATGGATCACTTGGTATGAACGGGTCAGTGCAAGCTATAGGTGAGACCCAACTCTTATGCTAGCCAATGTGCTTTTTTATCTCGATGGCCCATCGCGGGTGGTTCGAGACGCACGAAGCGGAGATTACAAGCTGGGACTCCTTTAAAGAGAAGATCCGTGACCTTTTTGGCGACACCGTTGAGCGGTAGATCGCAGCGCGAAATCAACTGGCGGCTCGTGCACAGACATCGACGGAGTCGTAGGTCGTGTACATTCACGACGTCATCGCCCTATGCTGCCAGATTGACGAGCACATGAGTGAGTCTGAGAAAGTGGCCCATGTGCAGAAAGGCATAGCAGACGACGCCTTTAATCTTCTAGTATACAACAATGTTGCCATCATCGACGCCATCATTAAAGAGTGCCGGCGGTTCGAAGAAGCCAAGAGCCGCTGTATTCCTCAGCAATTCGCCCGGCTGCCCGACATGGCCGCAACCTCATGTGAAGCCGCCCGCCAATCTCCCACGTATGACGTCACGCGCATTGTTCGTCGGGAAATCAAAGCCACCTGTTTGGCTCCTCTTCAACCACCCGTTTTCGCAACGCTCGCCTCTGATCAACAACAGCTGTCAGTGGCGTTAATACAAGCTGTGGTGAGGCAGGAGTTCGCGAACCTCGGCCTTTCATCAGCATGTCTCTTGACTCGCCCTGAAGTCCCGTCACACTCCCCTGGACATGCTGGCCATTTACATCCAACAATGCCCTTCCGTAACCCTTCGGAATGGCAAACATTCGACAACCGGCTTATTTGTTTTTCCTGCCACCAGCCTCGGCACGTTTCTCGTTATTGTCACCGCCATTGGTCAAACCAACCACGTCAGACCTTCTCTACCTCGGCGCACATGCACACGACGACCTCTCGTCGTTCAGTCGCGGCACCCTTCAATTTCTATTCGTCGTCATCTTACGAGCCTTCCACTGACGCCCCTTTGCCCGGTTGCCACCACACTGACGCCCCTTGCTCCGGCCGCCGTAGCTCCCGCTCTCCGCCACCTCAGCGCTTTTCCTCGCCGAGTTTCGCTGAATGATCGCAGCAGGAAAACTAGATATTGTAGCTTATAAAGGTGAAGCTGCAATACTAATGACGGCCGAAAATCCTCTACTGACGCTTCTCAAGCACCACAGCCTGCTTGAAGTACAAGTTCACCATGTTCCTGTGACTGCCCTCATAGACACAGGTGCGCACCTGTCTATTATGAGCGCTTATCTATGCCGCCGCTTGCAAAAGATTATGACGCCGTCTACGACGCAGGCAATACGTGTTGCCGATGGCCGTACTGTACCAGTAATCAGAGTGTGCATTGCTCGTGTCAACATTGCCGGTCGTCACGCCATGGTCCTTTTCGCCGTGCTAGCCTGTTGCTCTCATGGCCTCATACTTGGCCTTGATTTCCTTTCGGCACACTCGGCCTTAATTGACTGTTCGTCTGGTACCCTCGGCCTCGATCTTCCAATCTTTGCCGACTACTCTGCAAAGCCTACCAGCCACTTGAGCCCAACCACTTTTGTTCGCCTGCCACCTAGAGCCGTCACGTACGTGTCTTTGTCATCAGTCCCTCCTGTTCCTGACGGTGATTATATCGTTACACCGATTACTGACGTTTGGCTGACGCGCAGTGTTACTGTGCCCCATACCATCGTGACCATAGAAGATAACTGTGTGTTCCTTCCGCTCCCTAACTTTGGTTTCACCCCTCAAGTGTTGCACTGCCAGATGTCTCTAGCCCAGCTAACTGCCATAACAGAGGACAATGTCAGTGTTGTCGCTGCATCTGCTCCTGATCGAAACGCAATCTCACAGTCACCCAGCTCAGACGGTGCTAGTTTTTAAAACATGATTGGATCGGAGCTTTCGCCTCACCAGGCTGACGCTTTTTGCCAGGTTTTGACCTGATACAGTGATATTTTCGACACCGACGATTGTCCCTTGTGCTAGACTGAAATTGTCACTCACCGAATCAACACTGGTGACTCTGCGCCCATTCACCATCCGCCGTACCGCGTGTCAGCGTCCGAGCGAGAAGCGATTCAAAAAGAAGTGGCCAAAATGCTTACGAAAAGTGTAATCGAACCATCATCGAGCCCTTGGGCCTCTCCCGTGGTATTAGTAAAAAAGAAAGACGGCTCATGGCGTTTCTGCGTTGATTATCATCACCTCAACAAAATGACCAAAAAAGATGTGTACCCTCTACCACGCATTGACGATGCTCTTGATTGCCTCCATGGCACCACTTCTTATCATCTCTCGACCTCCGATCTGGCTACTGGCGAATTGCTGTAGATGACATGGACCAAGAAAAGACCGTTACCCCTGACGGTCTTTACCAAGTCAAGGTCATGCCCTTCGGTCTCTGCAACGCTCTAGCGACCTTCGAGAGAATGATGGGCACGCTCCTACAAGGACTTCAAATGGTCGACATGTTTGCGTTACCTGGACGATGTGATCATTTTCTCACCTACCTTCGCAACCCACCTTGAACGCCTTTCGACCATTCTATCCATATTTCGACAGGCCAGCCTGCAGCTCAATTCCTCCAAGTGCCACTTCGGTTTTTGTCAGATTACCGTGTTGGGTCACCTTGTTGACGCTACCGGCGTACGACCAGACCCGGCAAAAGTATGCGCTGTAACAAACTTCCCAGTCCCACGCTCTGCCCATGATGTTCGCAGTTTCTTAGGCCTCTGCTCCTACTTTCGCGGGTTCGTGAAAAACTTTGCGGCACTGGCACAGCCACTCATCAACCTTCTCAAACAAGACATCCCATTTTGTTGGGGCCCTCTTCAAGCTGACGCCTTCTCTCAGCTAATCACCGCCCTAACGACACCTCCTATTCTTGCAGATTTCGACCACGATGCTCCTAAAGAAGTGCGAACAGACGCGAGTGGTCACAGAATTGGTGCAGTTCTGGCGCAAATTCAGTGGAGCAACGACCGTGTACTCGCGTATGCAAGCCCTCTGCTTTCTAAGTCACTCTATAACACTCTATAACAGAACGGGAATGTCTTACCCTTGTCTGGGCGGCTTTGAAATTCCGTCCTTACTTGTATAGCCGTTCGCTGTTACATGTCCTCCTGCGATAAATGCCAACGTAGGAAGCGACCTACTGCGCCCCCGGCTGGACTTCTTCAACCGATCTCCATCCCAACCGAACCTTTCTGTGTTGGTATAGATCTTCTCGGTCCTTCTCCAGAGTCGTAATTGGGCAACAAGTGGGTCGCTGTTGCTATAGACTACGCGACTAGGTATGCCATCACTCGAGCGCTCTCCACCAGCACCGCTACTGACGTTGCAGACTTTTTGCTTCACGATGTCATTCTACACCATGGTGCTCCTCGCCAATTACTCACGGATTGCGGCCGCGCATTTTTGTCCCGTGTAATCGACGATCTTCTGCGCTCTTTCTCGACGCAGCACAAGTTGACCACTTCCTACCATCCCCAAACAAACAGCCTTACTGAACGGCTAAATCGCACCCTCATGGACATGCTCGCGATGTATGTGTCCTTCGACCACCATGACTGGGACCTGGCGCTACCTCACGTGACCTTCGCGTACAATTGTTCCCGCCACGACACCACTGGTTATTCACCCTTTTATTTGCTCTATGGCCGTGATCCGACGTTACCACTCAACACCCTACTTCCAACCACTGCAACGCCGTCAATCAAATATGCACGCGACGCTATTGCTCGTGCTGACCACGCACGTCAGATTGCCCGCTCTAGACTTTCGGTTTCGCAAGCCACCCAGAAACCATCTACGACAGCCGGCATGTTGACGTTCACTTCTCACCCGGTTCTCTAGTTCTCCTGTGGTGCCCATTTCATCGAGTTGGCTTAAAAAAAGTTGTTGTCTCGCTACATGGGTCCTTACCGTATCATGCGCCAGGTAACCGACGTCACCTATGAGGTCATTCCTGCATCTGAGACCACAAGCTTGCCTCCAACCACACCCAGTGATGTTGTGCACGTCAGCAGGCTAAAACCTTACCAGCTGCCTACTGAAGACCGTAGCTAATGTGCACCGAGACGGCGCTTTTACCACCGGGGGGGGGGGGGGGATAATGCTACGTAGCTGACATACCAACGGTCAGAAGACGACAACGAGGAAGTGGTCTGTTGGTCGTGCATGCTGTCCTCCATCTCAGTTGATGCTATACGCATCAGTGTCAATATAGATTTTAAATAGACAGCCCTCGGGTCATTTTTACGTAACAATATCATTGGAACATGTGATTTCTTGAACTGCATTGGCCTCTCTATTGCTGTTGAAGAGCGCATGATGCTTTGAAGTAGGCCAACAGTTCAGAACATGAGGTAGCTCAACATGATAAGTGTTTTATCGCTTTTCTTTTGAGCAGAAGCTTATTTTGAATTATGTGAGTCTTTTTTTATTTTGGGTAAACTGTACCTATAATCGCTTAGAGCTTTTGAAGTCTGTGGCCTGTCCCCCTCGAAGCCGAATTCACACACAAGTGGCCCAATAGGCGTGCATTCCAGACTGATGTCGTGAGCTGGATGTCTGGTGATCCTGCCTTTGGAGAACATTGCCAACTGTTTGAGTTGGACCATTTGCTTAATCGTGAAGGCGATAGACTGGTGCATATTGGTTGTCTGGGCAGGGTCTCTATAGACTTCTTGAGTTGCACCCGACTATTTAATAGGTGTACCCGGCTAATTACAGCTCATGATTACTGCACTGGACATGGAAAGCAGGAGCGTAGGTCTGAAAATGATATGCATAGAACTACAGTAATGCGCGAAAGTCTCGGCAAAAAACAGCACTTTGCGATAGGTAGAGAGTTGTTGGAAGCTGTAAAGGAAGATGTTTACTTAAAGCAGGTAGTAACCACAGAGCCAAATCATAAGAGTGAAATAACTAGAAGAATTAGGATGGGATGAATCACATTCGGCAAGCATTCCCAAATCATGTATGGTTTTCTGCCACTAACCCTCAAGAGGAAGGTATATAACAGCTGCATTTTGCTGGTACTTACCTACGAAGATGAAACCTGGAGGCTTACCAAGAGGGTTCACCTTAAATTGAGGACGACGCAGCGAGCGATGGAAAGGAAAATGGTAGGTGTTACCTCAAGAGACAAAAAATTCGGCAGATCTCATGTACCTCGGGAATCGACATTATGCGAAGCATGCAGAAGGAAGGTGACCATGTTGCAATTTTTTTATTGTGTGACACGCCATGAAATGACGCTAAATATATGTACAAATGTTGCACGCACAGACTTATGTTGAAGAGGTGAAGATTGTGGGGTCTCGAATTGGTGAGCGAGCGCCGACAACGCGCTCTTGGAGTAACGGACATAGTAGACGCGGTCGGTACAAACCAAACAACATTTCTTTAACTAATTTATAACAACGATATCATTCGCCGAATTGATACATAACTCGTTATGTAATAAGCTAGAACATCGTTACACAATAACTTGAAAAACACACAACCTGAGAGCACACAAAAGGCGGCGTCGCCAACGCTTCACTCACCACGTGGGCCCACCGCAGGCAGCTTGCGGTGCCATCTACGGCAGACCCATCGCGAGAGACAACCGTTCGCGACAACCACCACGCGCAGAAGAGACTCGCTCAGCTCTCGCCTGCCACCAAAGCCTGCCTTCCGCCAGGGGCCACCGTCGGCGCTACCACTCTACCAACACTGTTACTCAACGCGAACACAACGCCATCTATCGTCTGGCGGTTGTCACCCCCGAAATGCGGCCGTGGGGCGAGACACGTGCACCACACGGCGCAAACAACTTTACAAGGAGTGTCAGCTCCTCCACAAGATCTTTATATAACCAGGTATTTGCACTTGTGCAACTATGCCAACTGGAACATGCGTATTAGCAACACCAGAAGCTGATATGAAATGCTGATGCTCACGAGGCTGCTGCCCCTGGACACTGCTACATAAATCAACTTCATCACATGACAGCTACCCACAATTGACGTTAACATGACGTGACGGCTGTATCAAAGGAGTACGTATGTAATGTTTATAAAATTGGATAGGCAGCACTGCAACCACTATTGATATTTCATGAAGATTAGCGTCTATTTGAAAAGTATAGCTCCGGGACCTGGCATAGCTCTGTGGTAAAATGCTTCATTGGTACGCAGAATGCTTGGGTTCGATTCCAGCTGGGACCCTGACATTTATTCTTTGCATTCGTCTGGTCGACGCTACTGATGTCGGGTATTTCTCATCGCTCATGCGTTAAAATTGCCCTTGTGTGTTCTCGTCGTTCCTGGGTATATGCTAAGTGTCAATAACCTGTGGCACACACCCACATATCAGCAGCACATTGTGCCAATGTCTCGCAGGAAGCGTTTGACGACATACGCGATGGTATTGTGACATTATTGATGTTTTGACCACCCTGTCATATTCGTCAAAGTATCTTACCCTCATACGCTAATTTTGGTTCATGCCAAGTTAAGGGGGTGACCACGAGAGCACCCAAACGTAAGCAGCTGGCTAGACAGACAGACAGACAGACAGACGGACAGACAGACAGACAGACAGACAGACAGACAGACAGACAGACGGACGGACGGACCGACACACACACACATGCACACACACACACACGCATGCACACACGCTTGCACGCACACGCACTCACACACACACACACACACACACGCGCACGCACGAAGTCATTGAAGTTCGCTAACAGAGTGGGTTAGGGAACAAAACGGGGTTAAGGATATCATAGTTAAAATCAAGAAGAAGAAATGGGCATGGCTTGGGCATGTAACACGTAGGCAGGATAGCTGCTGGTCATTAAGGGTAACTGACTGGATTCCCTAGAAGGCAAACGCACGAAGGGGACGGAAAGTTAGGTGGGCCGATAAGATTAAAGAGTTGCAGGTATAACGTGGCAGCAGAAAGCACAAGACGGGGTCAATTGGCGGATTATGGAAGAGGCCTTTGTCCTGCAGTGGGTGTAGTCGGGTTGATGATGATGATGATGATAGAGTGAGGTCATTTACATATTGATTTTATATTTCAATAATGTGATTGCATCAAGTGCACCATGCCATTATTGTTATTATAATTCATAGTTTTTCTGCCACAATTTGTAGTTTTATCATGCATATTGTTATTATTGGTGTTGGTATATTGTTTGCCTGTTGCTTTGCATGTTACAAATGATTAGATCGGGCTTCTTTTCGTTTTTATATGTATGCCCTTTCGGCAGTGGTCGCCTTGTGAGATTGGTAGTATTGCTAAATAAAAAAAACGTAAAGAGTGAGCTTGGGAATAGTTCTGGATGCTGAGGTGAATCAATCAATAAACTGGCCAGAGCACATAAGGCGTGGTGACTGAAGGCGGATTAAAGAGGTTGACAGGGAAGGACACACATGGCAAGATGGATAGTGGAAAAGGTCAGAGCGGGGTATGTAGTGTCTGGTAGTAGTGCAAGTGAGTGATGTGCAAGTGTGTTTGGAAACTGTGATGACTGGACTTGGTTATTGGATTTTTTCTTACCATAGTGAGGCAAGTAAAGATTGGAGGAAAGTGAACTTGAAAAATCGATCAATCAATCAATCAATCAATCAATCAATCAATCAATCAATCAATCAATCAAATTCCATGGCTTTCAGGAAAAGCTGTGTTGCACAAGACAGACGACTCCCTGAGTCAGTTCTTTCTGGGTCCCGGTTCCCGTGCCTGGCTGAGTCCGTCCAATGCCCTGCATGTGGTTCACTTCACCCTTCGCAACCTGGCTGCACTCTGCGACGTGGGCACCACCGAGAAGTACTTCCCGGCATTGCTCAAGGTCAGCGCTGGCTTCACACCACGCATGGTGTATGCACAACGAAGAAGAAGGAACTGCTTGAGGGGCTCATTTATTTGTTTAGACTCTGCACAGTGAAACCAACAGAGGTAAAGGGGTAGTGCCATGGAATTTAAAGGCTGTAACAAGCCTCTTGTGGGGTTTCCTTAGTATGCAAGGACGCTCCACACAAGTGTTCGGACACAGCAAATGTTTACAATATATTTAATTTATTTCCAAATTGTATCTTAATGCTTATTCTCCTGATCAAGACCCTGACGTAGCTGACACTGCACTGACGTAGCTCTGTAAGTTGGGCAACAAAAGTTGTAGTGACGTGACACAATATCCGTAGTGAGGTGAGCGACCCCCAGGCCTCGGCCTCGTATGTACTGGCAAAGCATCACAGCTGCTGGCCATACCAACTGTCCGCAAAGTTGTTTTGCTGGTGATTGTGGTGTGGCATGTGTGTGCGAGAGGGGATGATAGCCAGCACAACGCACATCAAAGCTTTGTATTGTCATGTGACTAAGCCACCTACTCTGCTACATCACTGCCCAACTCTGTGCCCAGAAACCAAAGCTGAAGATTGTCCACATAAGTGAGGTGATATTAAAATATTTCGCAAGAATAAATTAATCTTAGCATGTGCATCGTGCTTCTTGGAGTTATAAGAAGTACTTGTAGCAAAGTACGCGCAAGCCACAAATATGGTGGCACTACTGCTTTAAAGGGGCCCTGCAACACTTCTTGAGCATGTTCAGAAAATGCTGCTGATCGGTTGTAAAGGCTCCCGAGGACATGCGAGCCAGCACGCTGCCTGCAAAGTATCAGAGTCAGCTAAAACTTTCTTTTCCTTCTCTCGACAAACGACGGAGGAAGCTCAAAAATCACTTGTACATGGCCCTCTATCAGCCATTGGTTGAATTGAACATGGTGTGCTCAGTCATTACAGGGATTGTCGGGGGAGGCCGCGAGTCGTCCATGCTTGCAAGTGCGAACACACTGAAAACGCCGCGTATTCGAGCAAAAAAAATTGAAATATGTGCTCAAGATCACGAAGCACACTCGACGTATTTTCCTTCCCATGCCATCCCCCTCTGCCTTAGCTTACAATGTTTTCTTCAGGACGACAGGAGAGATAATGCGATTGCTGTGTGCGACAAATCTTTGTAACTCCGCTCACACTGGACGAATTCCTAAAATTTTTGCGGCGTTGAATTCTTTAGGCAATTAGCTTTTCTTTTTTTTGGTGACTCCATTTCATGATTACTTGGAAAAGTGTTTGAGGGTCCCTTTAATACTTTCGTGATCGTGAAAAATTTGCTTGATGTTAAGCAGTCCATAAAACCTTATTTTTTTATGGCAGCCAAAGTTACTGATGTTAATGTTTATGGTGTCGAATTGTACAGCTTGGAGTTGTATTTCAAGCCCTGCTGCAATGGTCTAGTGGCTAAGGTACTCAGCTGCTGGCCCGCAGGTCGTGGGATCGAATCCCGGCTGCGGCGGCGGCATTTTTGATGGAGGCGAAAATGCTGTAAGCCCGTGTGTTCAGATTAGGGCGCACAGAACCCCAGGTGGTCGAAATGTCCGGAGACCTCCACTATGGCGTCTCTCATAATCATATAGTGGTTTTGGGACGTTAAACCACACATATGAATATCGAGTTATATTTCAAACACGGTCAGTTTGAAACCACAAATTTATTAACAATGGTATGAAAAAAAGCATCAAATGAAAAACATTGTAAACGTGAACAAAGAAATTTCATAGATCCATCAACACTGCTCTGAACAGGCTAAGCATAAAAAGAAATCGAAATATACATTTCAACCACAAAAAGCACACACAATTGTCCTGTAAATATAAGCTCTGTAAATACAAAAGTTTTTGTGTACGTAAAATAATGTTACCCGCAGTGTCTTTTATGCCACTCTGCGAAGCAGTTTTGCGATGTGGTAAAACATAGGATTGCTGTGCAAGTTTCGCAGAAAACACTTGCTTTCTGTTCAACTTTTCTTTGTTCATAGCATAATTTACAGTTCCTGATTTTAAAAATTTTTTTTGCTGGTGCCGTTAGCTCTGAGGAGTGTTTCATGTAGGAGTATCAAGATGGACTGTGGGACGTCCAAGAACCGTCTCTCTCGCTGTACGTTGGCATCAGAAAAATATGTGTCCAAGCATATTTATTTGTGCTTTTGCATAGCTCTCCAATAACTTGACATTAAAAAACGAAAAGTCGACAGCGTTGACAAAGTGCCGCGTGGCACTGCGTAACGCGATTCTAAAGTTCACTCCTGGCTGCCTCCGCGCACGAAACTGCACTCTCTGCGCAGCCGCCGGCAAGTAATTCCGCCAGAAGGAAGTGGACGCCCCGCAGATAAGTGCCTGAACTTACACCGACGCGCGCCGGCAATAACGCGGCCCAAGCACAAAGCTAAACTCACCTGTGGACGACCTCTGATGTTTCGGAGTGGTTCGACGAACTCTCGTTGTCCATGCTGAAATAAAAAGGGTTGATGTCGTCTTCCGAGCCTGTGCTGTTGTTGTCATTTGAATATTTTATACCAGATGCATGAGAATCCCCCGAAATTCGCCATTTTTGTGAAGTGGTCACACACGACGTCGACACCATGATTGAAACTATTCACACTCACTCGCGCGTGGGGAAAGGTGCTTTAATATCACCATACGATGAAGAAAGAAAAACACAAAACCGACACTTATTAAATACTTTTTCTTTTACGCGTTGGATAGTGCAAGAGGTCCAAAAGGGTTCGAATCAGGGCAAATATTGAAGTTCTAAACATCGAAAACATACTATCGATGGGGATAGACACGGTCACAAAAGTGTTAAGTGAAAGACACGAGGGACATTGCTGACTTAGGTGCGAAGCACATTTGGGGCTAGCTTGTTGGCGTGTCATGTCAACGTGTGTCATAGAGTCATTGTCCATCATACAAATGGGGGTGCGCCACAATGGTGGAACCTACCACTCGCCACCGGTCCACTAAAAATGAAGATGGTGACAGTTAGTCAAAGAAATAGCTGAGGATATTGGCGAAACAGAAACACGCTTTCCTTCATGTCGTAGAGAGCAGAACTGGGTATGTAGGAAAGCAGGAGAAGCACCACCTAAAGGTAAGCTTTGTTCCAATGCAGTTTTCTGGCGGTGTTAGTGGAGTGGAAACAGCCTTTTCAACATGCCCGGTTTCAGGCTGAGCACCACTATACCACCTCATCATTGAGATCTCTCTCGAAGCAGTGCACGCTTCATGCCTCCCCAGGTGTCATGCTGGTGGAGCTGAAACAATTTTCCCTCCATGCTTTTCCCTCCCCAATTTTTTAACCTCCTCAGTCCCAGGAATGCACCAATGAAAAAAGCTTTCACAAAACTGTATTATTTGACTTCCTGCCCTTAAAAACCAGTTCAGAAAAATTAGGAATTTGAAAAATTGAATGGTTGTCTCAAAATGTGATAGTACCCATTTGCGTACCCCTGGTCTTTCAAAGTCTCTAAGATTGAGTGCAACAAAAATATCAGATCAAAATTATTTTTAATATGATGTACAGGGCGTACACAGTTAAAGGAATGTAGTATAGACGTGGTTCACGCTACAACTAAGAAAATTATCTTTCACTTGTCACGAGGACGCAACCGAGCGCTCGTGCAGTACTCGGTCATTTTCGGTCGCTCGTTTGGCGAATATAACTAGACGCACGGTGCCACTTCTCGGGGCTTCATGAAAGCAACTCATCTTTATTGTGCCAAGACAGATTTGTACATGCGGATATCTAATTGTGATGATCTGCAGCCTTTAAAACAACAGTACCCCATCGGGTACCCAGAGACCGAGGTGGTTAAACTGAGTAGTTAGACCGTAAACTGAAATCTATTAAGAAGCATCCCTTCTGTCAGCGGAGCCTGAGACAGCACCCTTTGAATCATGCATCAGATGCTCAGAACTCGAATCGGGCGTCTGAAGCTCAGACGTGTCATTTGAAGGCTGTGACTTTGTGTCCCACTGATGCAAGGGATGATTTTCCATTCACTCTAATTTCTTTCAGTACATATATGTCCTGATTATGCACCACAGTTAGAAAACAGCTAATAATGTCTACGATGCTTTTCATCAAAAGCATGGCTTCTGAGTTTGCTGTGCGTGAGCTGTTCTTTTGTAGCTCTGTTTGTTGAAGAGGTAACTTTCGTAGAACTTGTTTTGTGATCGCCTGTGTACCATGATATTGCAGTGGTTGTTAGTTATCTTTAGGGGTGTGTGGTTTCGATATATTTTCTACCCATATATAGTATTTTTTTTGTTTTTCTATGAAACTTTCATTTGGGCAGTGCTTGTGTTGTCATTTTTGGTTGCATCTCATCGTCACTTTTTCTCATGCGCTCTCTGTTTGGGCTGGCTGTCATAAGCTGATACAGCAAAGATTCGCTGCGCTACGCTTTGCATGGGGGAACATTTCGTCACATTTCGTTAGACTTACCATAAAGGTAAGTCTAAGGAAATGTGACCATAACCGCGTTCCTGAAACATGATGGAAATTTGAAATTAGCAGTGAAGTTTCAACAAGGTGCTTTTTCCTAAATCTCTGGTGCCTACCGTCTTTGGGAGACATGCTACTTTAGCTTGCATGGTAATCGTTGACTTTTCCATAAGCTGGCACAGACCAAACGGTTAGCGATTTGAGTGGTGCAATTGAACAGTGTATCTATGCTTGATGTATATCTTTAAGTGAGTGAGTGGCATAATGTGACACATTATTTTTTTCAGATCTTTGCTTGGAATCCACAGCAGTTCAAGAGTCAATTCCTCAGCATTGTTCCTGCCTTCATATCAGCCAAGAGTGTAGTTGAGGTAGCTGTCAAACATTTGTTGTTTTTGTTGTTGTTTTTCTTTATATTTTGTTATTGTTATTTAGTTAACGCAGTTTCTTGACGTTTGTAAGTGCGACGTGTCATATTCAAAATTTATTGCTTGAATTCGTTGATACTGTTTGTTCGTGTTCAGCCTAGAGCATCAGTGTAAAAATGGTGACAATGATTCTTTTAATAACAATTTGTTCTAGTGGCGCACTGCTGTGGTGCATTTTGTGTTTGCACTTAAGTACTTACATACCGCATTCTTGTGAACAATAATGGGAGGCCTACTGCACAGTCTGTTGTCTTAAGGACCTTACGCGGGACATCCGTGTGGGCCTCGATTAGTCATTTTTTAGTGAAAATGCTTTATTTTGGCTAACAGCGTGAAGACTTAGACATAGAATAGAAGTGAATAAGGCACAGTGCTGACTTTCAACTGAATTTCTATTGAAACCCAGGAGCGTGTATAATGCACAAACAGAACAACTTGTGACAAAGCCAGCCTTTTCATTCCACCAGAAAAATATATCCCATTTCCTCGAATCTAGGCGGACCCCACTTATAACTTAGAAGTGTGGCAGCTTGGGCTAGTTGGTATGGCATGACGATAGTTATAGCGCGAGAACAAAACGACGACACATCGTGTCCTTCTTGTCTCTGTGTTGTCATTTCGTTCACGCGCTATAACTATCGTCACCCCACTTCTAAGCCGACTGTCAAAAGTGCGAAGCCCGGAAAAAAAAAAAAGAAAAAAAACTTGCATTGCCTCGAATGTAGGTTTAATGAAACAGTGAAGACAGCGTTCACAAAGAGAAAATGTTTATCAAACATTAAGATGAAACAAAGCAGTTGGTTCATGCTACAAATAACTTGAGAAACATACAGCCGCAAGTCCTTGGCCTTTTTTTTTGTGCTGGTTGTAGTTGCATCATAAAGACGCTGCATTTGCCCATGCCGTACTCTTTCTGAGTTGTCATCACTGCTTCCCTCGCCGGTAACTTCTTTGTCGCTGTCTTCAAACAGTGCGCGATCCTCGGTGCCATTAAGCGCATTGAATATGCCACATTTCTTAAAAGTGCGTGCAATCAAAGTTCACAGATTGTCGTCCCATGCTGCAGCTCTTCCAGCGACGCTCCGTTCCCACTCCGAAGTCCCGCCCAGCTTCAACGTTGGGCGACGACTCCGTGGCTAGGAAAACCTAACAGGCGTAAACAGGCGGCACTATAATGATGCCGCCTGTTTGGCCCCATTGAGCTACGCCACACATAGACTACTCGAAGTGCGACTGGAAATGACAAATGCTCGCCTCAACACTCTTCACAATTACGCTCTACCAAAATGATCAAAATGGCGGCCTCACGTGTGTACTTGACTTGGCTACCAACGGCTATAGTGCTGTCTAAATGGTGTTACTTGTGCACTGCTTTTTTCAATGAACAATGGCGCGTTTTCAAAATCCGTAAATTCAAGCCGACCCTAAAGTTTGATGCAAAGAAAATTGAAAAAAAAAAACAACTATCGGCCGAGATTCGAATAATCATGGTATACACTGTGCATCAAGGCATTGTCAAGTGGACAAAATGCTGTGAAAATACAAATAAATCTGCACCAACTCGCCCAATTTTTCATCTTGCGAAAATGCTTGTTCAATTATTAAAAGCCCGTGATATCAAGCCTGCACTTCACATAACTCATTACTCAGCACAGCATCGATAATGAGGTATGTACCGTAGTTGATGCACTTTTTCTTCTGCAACGTAACGCCGCATTGCCAACTTGAATTGGTAATGTTACAATAGTACCCTCCGGTCTCTCCCCCATTGGCAATTCCTTTGCCAATTCCTCTGCACTGCCGCGGAATCTGCATGGCAGTGCGATTGTAATGCGTTATTCATAGGTTGTTTGTTGCTTATTTCCACGGTACTGCTTGTGGTGTACACGTATCCCGAAGGAGTACGGCCACCAGTGTGGGTCCGGTCTTAGCGAGCTGCAGGGCACGCGTTAACCGTCGCCGTGGTGAGAACACGTTACTGCTCAAAGTCGCAACACTTTATTGTGGCAACACCAAATGCAGTACGGCCCGTTGCAAAAGGCGCGGCGGGAAAGCAAATAGGCTTATCCACGCCACGGGCACAAAGTACTACACAGGGTGCCACGAGCACGTCTCCGCGGTAAAGGTGATCCACGGAGACACCGGGACCAAGGCCCGGTTGCTCGAGCGAGGGCAAAGGCGCTCGCGTTGGCTTCGGAGGGAGACGGGTCGGCGTAGCCAGGCCACGCATTAGGACACCGTACCACCCCTCGTCCGTGCGTACGCAGGGGGGCAACAAAAGGTGAGCGTCGCCTCGAGCGCGAGGCGCCGTCAGCGAAGTCCGACGAGCCCCGAGTGACGGGAGTCGACGGACGGAAAAGATAGCGTGGCTCACCGTTTGCTGTCCCAGAGAGTATCTGTCTGCCCGCTCTCGACGCAGCGTGCGAAAACCTCTCGGGAGTCCCCGCGCGCGGCGCCACAGTCAACATCCGCTTCCGGGTGAGGGAGTTAAACGTCACTCCGCTCTCCCACCACGGCAGACAGCAAAGGAGGGCAGATATGTCGGGACATGAGAACGGCAGAAAAGGCGGCAAAGCCCACGCAAAGGCAGTGGGCTAGCCTCAATTCCCACATCCCCCTCTCCTAAATTTGCCCTTTACCGGTCTGCAAAAGGTAGCCGGACGTCACCCATGCAGTTAAAATGACACTGCTATGAGCGACAGCTAATCTCAGTCCAGCCCAGTTACTGCTGCTAAAAAAAAAGATTACAAAGGAGAAACAAAACATAAATAACAAAATAAACACATGACACTATAAAATAACTGAGGAAAGGAGCACAGAAAAGTGGGACTAGTGTTCGTGGTGCTGAAGCGGGATAGCGTCCACTGCGCGGAGGGGCGGTTGGGCATGACAGTGTCCGCTGGGTGCGATGCCCGAGTGCGAGGTCAGAGGTACGGGAGGGGGCTCACTGATGGCTTGTTGCTGCTCTTGATAAGCCGCGAGTCTGACGAAAGCCGCTTCGGTTGTTTGGAGGCCCCGCATTTCTGGCTCGACGGAGCTGGACGTTGCGAGAAGCCGGACCTCTCCAGTGGTCAGGGAGGCCGAAACAAAGTTGGCTGCGAGGCACCCTGGCGTTGGCCGGCAGCATATAGCTGCTTTCAGCTGGCCTCACGCAGGAGCCATGGTGGGAAAGGCAGCAGGGCTTCTTCGACGGCGGCCGAGACCAGAGCACAGCCAGACGGTCTGACGTCAGTGGGTCAATGCCCCCCCAGCACCTCCAGTGTCCGCGTCGATGGGGGGAAGCCATGACGCACTCGTCGCGGACTCCCACTGAAGCGTCACACACTTACACACGCACAGACGCACGCACACACACCGCCGACAGTTGCGCGAGCGTAGGCGCAAAGCGTTCTTTGTCTCTCTCTCCCGGCGAGCACCGACATTCAAGGTCACACACAGCTCCCTTCGCGGTAGACGAAATGAACACGGGGAAAAAAAAAAGTAAAAACAGAGCAAAATGACACTCAACATCTGGCAAAAAAAACATAAAATACAAATAACACCTAATATTAGACAAAAGAAACATAAAATACACATGAACGCTTAAAAAAAAAAGAAACACTGGCAGCAGACAGAGCGGGGTCAACTTCTTTACGAGAAAAGGCCGTAAAGAAGCTAACCTATACTGAGGCTAGACAGTAAACTGAGGGCCTTCGGTTGCGGAGAAGTCCGCCGTCCGGCGCGAAATCACAAAGGTGACTGCTTCCTCAGATTATACCGGTGCGGGGTCCGAATGCGGTCCGCCGCTCCAGGTGTGCCTCGTTGCTGGCGCGAAGTGCCGCAGGGCTCTGGCGCTAGCTCGTCAGACCGTGATACAAAGGGTTTCAGGTCTGCGATATGGGCACGGTTGAGTTTTCCCGTATGGGGATCTTTCAGCATGTACGCGAGTGGAGTGCAAGCTTTCTCCACTCGGTACGGACCAAGCCACTTAGGAGCGAGCGAGGTTGAGAACCCCTTACTGACATCGCTAAGAGCGTGGTTGCGCTTCAGGACAAGATTGCCCACCTCAAAAACTAGGTCGCGATGCTTACGGTCATATGGGGCCTTCTGCTGAGCCCTGGCCGACGCCAAACTTTGCCTTGCTTTGCAGAAAGCTTGACAAAGCCTGTCCCGAAGTGCCGACGCGTAAGCAGAGCAGTCTGCCGGCGCCTCCTCGTCCTCGAGCTGGCATTGAGTGACTCTGGTCACCGGATTTGCCAACTCCCTTCCAAAATTTAAGGAGGCGGGCGAGAAACCAGTTGAGCGACTCTCGGATGTTCGAATAGCGAACGCGAGCTCACTCAAATGGTCTACCCAGTCCCTTTGACTTTCGGCAAAGGCCGCCAACATCGGTTTGAGCGTACGATTGACGCGCTCCGTCAAATTGGACTGGGGATGGTAGAATGAAGTGGTGCAGTGATCGATTCTGAGGGAACGGCACGTGACACCGAACACCCGAGCGGTGAAATACGAAGCATTGTTAGTGATGAGCCTTTTCGGGAAGCCGAACTGGCAAAACACTTCCTGCAGCTTCTCAAGCACCGCTCGCGCTGTCACCTTCCGAAGTGGGAAAAGTTCCACCCATTTCGAAAAGTGATCAGCGACTACCATCAGGTGAATGAACCCCTGCTTACTTCTGGGAAATGGTCCCATTAGATCGCAGGTGGCCACTTGCCACGGACGCTCACTGACAATCGGTTTCATCAGACCGGGCGGTTTGCCACCCCTTGATTTCACCATTTGACAGACGCGGCAAGGACGGCAATAGCAAAAAATGTCTCGCTTCATGGCGGGCCAGGTCACAACGCAGCTCAGTTTTGCAAAAACTTTCGAGCCACTCAGGTGACCGACCATGGGTTCGTTGTGAGAGGATCGCAACAGTGCGGCTCTCAGACTTTTGGGCATAACCACCTTAAACAGGTCTATGGACTCGTCGTCAGTGGCTATATACTTCAGCAGGAGCCCGTCATGGTCCAGCAAATATGAATCCGCCGGGGACTCAGCGACACACGCTGGTTCGAGCCCCCTATTCACGCCCGCTACAGGGCAAGCAGCGTCACGGCGCTCCGTCTCGTCGAGACAGTCGTTATCGGCGCCCGCTGCAGGACAAGCAGCGTCACGGCGCTCCATCTCTCTGAGAACGTCGCACATTTCGCGATAAAACGGGTCACTTTGCTGGGCCTTCAGAAGCTCTTCTCTGTTGAATGCGATGCCCATTCTCCCAAAATGGGGGAGTCTGGTGTTGATTATTTTTCACGTTCTGGGCTGGGACAAGGAAACGAGAAAAAAGAAGAGCGCGAGCAAGGAACGCGGGGGCGCTCAAGTGACAGCAGAGCGCTTCCGAACGCAGTTAAATAAACAAGTTTTTTTGCCTAATACCTTAAAGACGGAGTTGAGTCTGATCGCAGTGTCTAGAACGCCATCGTCTTAAAATTGGTGCCAAAGAACCGGGATTGAAAACTAGGACCCTACGGACGGCTACCAGTCAACTGCAGCGGCATGGAGCGACTGAAGTCGAAGCGGACGTCGCGGCGAGCACAGAACACGAGGATTATAAACGAGGCAAGTGAGCTCCTCGCTAATGACTCTGCCTCCTATGACCAGCTCAACTCCATATATGAGAGGCTGAAGGCTAATAACGAGGAGCTTAAAAACCCGAACAACGAGATTGAGCCGCATATACCTGACGAGGAGTTCGAGGTCGAGTATAACGCTGTCTTACAATACGAGGACGTTGCTACGCGCATTCTCGCTGAGATTCTCAGCAAGAAAGATCGCATGCTAAGGACATCGACCAGAACTCAAGAAACAGTTGCCCAGACAGTCATAGCACCATCAGACGGAACTGGAGTTATATTGCCTAAACTGACAATAGCTCCTTTTTTTTGGAGACCTATGCAAGTGGACCGAATTTTGGGAACAATTTAACCAAATTGTTCATATTAACAATCGCATCACTGCCACAGAGAAGTTTCATTACCTGCGACTGTATCTTAAAGGAGACGCTGCATCAGTAATTGCGGGCCTTTCGACGACAGAAAGTTGCTACAGTGACGCCATCAAAATGCTACAGAAGCGATTTGGGGACAAGACGCGCCTGGAGCAAGAATATATTGCCAAGCTACGAATGTTAAGCCCTGTCCGTTCATCGACTGACACCAAAGCGCTACGCAGCTTGTACGACCAAGTTCTCGTGAATATCCGAGGCTTAGAGACTTTGGGTGTGCACAAGTCGTCATTTTCGTCAATGCTCTGCGACATCCTGCTGCGTGCTCTTCCACAGGATATAGTCGTGCAGTATCATCGATCATGTGCCGTCCAGTTGGCATATGACTCGAGAGCTGAAGCTACACCCGTGGGACTGGACCGTGTGCTCAACTTCCTGTGTATTGAGCTGGAAAGCCTGGAGAAGAGTGATTTGAAGGATGCCAAAGAACGAGAACATGGAACACTCCCCGTGGCCAGTCAGTCGACGTACTCTCGGCGTGGGAAACCAATGTCATCTGTGCTTCTTAGCAACTCGGTACGAGAAAAAAAGGACAACTGTGTATTCTGCTCGTCCAGCCATCACGGATCGGAAGCCTGCACAGCTGTCTTGTCACTGACGCAGAAGAAGGAACTGCTTTCCAACGACAAAAGGTATTTCCGCTGCACCACCAAAGGACATCGGGCACGGGACTGTAAAAAGAGGATTTCCTGCTCCAGATGCCAAGCTCGACACGCTACAAGCATGTGCAATTCCGATAGGTGTTCGCGAAAGTCAGACTATGCTAACAAGAACTACGAAAAAACTACGACAGTCTGTGCATCACTTGGAAAAAGACCCGTCAAGGAAGACTCTACCACTTCAGTTTTTCTTCAGACTTTCAAAGCATGGGCCATGAATGTTGACACCTGCCGCTACATACGAGGCGTTTTCGATGGTGGCAGTCAGAGGACTTTCGTAACTGAAGATCTGTCCAAGCACCTCAAGCTGAAAAGCGTGGGAGCAACTCGAATAGCCTTCAATACTTTCGCAAGTACATCGGACCAAGAGGCTAAGAGGCGTCGCATAGTAGAACTACGACTGCGAAGCCAGTTTTCCGACGCGGAAATAGTCTTGACTGCAATAGAGATCCCAAGCATCTGCCAAGACATCGCAGAGACTGCAATGGATGTAGCCTTCGTTGCGTCTTTCAAGAAGCTAGGAAACGATGTTGCCGATGAGCTCCAACATCCATCTATCATAACTAAGAGTGGCATCAGCGTACTTATCTGGTTCGATCAGATGTGGAAAGTGTTGACCGGCGAAGTTTCACGGTGCGAAGGCAACGAATCATTGGTCGCACTGAACTCCTAGCTTGGATGGACGTTCCAGAGAAACACATCGCACTTGGTGTCCCGCCCAACTACTTCACAAATGATGGTGTGCGTGCTAAAAGCCCAAGCTACCGATCCCGTCGAGATTTTGCGCTCCTTTTGGGAACTTGAAAACATAGGAATTACAAACACGATAAACAAGCCACCTGAAATGAGCAACACCATGAGGCATTTTGAGCAAACGATTAGCTTTATAAACGGAAGATATAAAGTGACCCTCCCTTGGAAGGATAATTTCGAGCTTGCAAACAACAAGCAAGTATACGTTACTCGACTGGACAAGCTTGTCAACCGTCTCAACTCCAGAAAAGGACTGCTCGAAACGTATGACCGTATCATAAGGGAGTACTTGAGAGCAGGATACGCCGAAGTAGTCAGTGACGTATCTGCAGAGGTGACGAAATTATATTACATGCCGCACAAGGAAGTCATGCATAAACAAGCACTGACGACGAAAATGAGAGTGGTGTTTGACGCTTCGTCACATGCCAAAGGATGCAAGTCCCTTAATGACTGCCTTCAAAAGAGTGACAACTTATACCAAGACCTCGTGCAAATTCTGCTACGCTTCAGAACGCACCCGGTGGCAGTTAGCGTGGACATAGAAAAGGCATTCCTTCAAATTGCGATTCGGGATGACGATAGAGACGCTTTCCGTTTTCTCTGGTTTGCAGAAGGAGATTTATCCAAGAGTGGAGGATGACACGAGTGCCTTTTGGAGCTACATGTAGCCCAATTTTGCTCACAGCTACTATTCTCTACCACGTGAAAAGAGCACCGGCTGTCATGGCACAAACAGCGCAAACTCTTGCCGAGTCGTTTTACGTGGATGACTTAGTCACTGGTGCCGACACTGAAGAGGAAGCCACTAAACTATGCCGAGAAGCGCGCACAATAATGAAATCAGCCAGCATGACATTGCGAAAATGGACAACAAATTCAGCAAATTTGATGCGCACGCTTGAAAATCAAGTGGAATCTACTAGTAATGAGATGGTCGTTCTTCACAAAACGTCGGTCAAGGTCCTGGGTTTGGTTTGGAATCCTGCAAAGGATGAATTCAACTTTTCAGTTGAAAATCTACTCCGGTTTTTGACAGCACAGACGGGTACAAAACGATTTGTCTTGCAGTCAGCATCAAGAATATTTGACCCGTTGGGATTTGTAGGACCATATACTATTGTTATACGAATATTGTTTCAGAGACTGTGGATATGAGGAATTGGCTGAGATGAAGTCTTACCCAATGACCTGCAAAAAGAATGGAATGATTGGGTCATCCAGCTGCCGCAACTGCAAGACGTCGTCGTTCCTCGCTATCTGGGCGGCGGAGCAAGGCAGACCGATGTGCTTCAAGTACATGTTTTCTGCGATGCCAGTCCAGCGGCATACGCTACAGCGATATACGTCGTGTCAAGTCCTGAGGAGCCGATACTGTTGATTGCGAAGTCCCGTGTAGCACCCATTAAGGAGAGAACGCTGCCGCGATTGGAGCTGCTGGCTGCCTTAATCGGCTCAAGAATGTTGGCATACATGAAAAGGGCTTTGAGGAATGTTCAAGTTGACTATACGATGTGGACAGATTGCGCCATTGTGTTGTCATAAATAAAAGGTGGCGTCAAAAAGTGGAAACAGTTCATAGCCAACAGAGTCAATGAAATTAGGTGCACTACAGATCCATCAAAGTGGAGATACTGTCCTGGAACGGACAACCCGGCTGACCTACTCACACGTGGCGCGACGCTTGAAAGACTGCTGTGCAGCTCAAAATGGTGGCATGGTCCCGAGTGGCTAACTAAACCGATGTTTGAATGGCCCCTACAGTTCTGTGAACTAGACATAGCGGAAGCCACCCAAGGTGAAGTTACAACAGTCCACGTCGCACTAATGACACGCTTCTCAGTTCTGATAATTGATATTCATTGGTACAGCAGGCTTCAACAGCTACTCAGAGTCACTGCGTGGATTTTGAGATTTACTGACCGATGCTGAAAAAGAAGTAATCATACAGGACATCTAGTGGCAACAGAAATCCTGAGCGCTGAACAGTATTGGATAAGATGTACACAAGAGCAAGGCTTTCTTGAAGAACTCACCACTTTGACCAACGGCCAACCAGTCGAGTCTACATTTCGAATTGCTGAACTACGCCCTTACATAGACAAAGATGGAATTCTTCGGGTTGGAGGCCGTTTATTTCTCATGCATTCCACACAAGATGTCAAGCACCCAATCATAATGCCGTCAAGCCACCACTTTTCGACACTTTTGGCAAACAGAGGTCATCTTCAAGTCTTACATGGAGGAGTTAGAGATACACTTCCGCAGCTTCGGGAATGCTACTGGATTTGTCGAGCTCGCTCTTTGGTAAAAAGAGTGCTGCATGGCTGCAATATATGCAAGCGTTTCAGTGCGTGCCCAAGAACTGCTGAGACTGCTCCGTTAACAAGTCATCGAGTGACACCAACGAACCCGTTCGAAGTTGTAGGAGTCGACTTCGCGGGCCCTCTGTATGCACCCACGGAGAAAGGGGACACGAAGTGCTACGTTGCACTTTTTACGTGGGCCGTATCTAGAGCCGTGCATCTAGAGCTTGTCTCGGAAATGACATCCGAGGCTTTCCTGCTGTGCCTACGACGATTTGCAGCTCGGAGAGGATTACCCAGGGAGATCTATTCTGACAACGCACGAAGCTTTCACAAGACATCGGCAGACATAAAGCGGCTAAACAGAATGTTCTCTGAAGAGGACGTCGCTGGTCACATCAGCACCAACGGCATTTCAAGGAAGTTTATAGCACCAAATGCTCCTTGGTGGGGTGTATGGTGGGAGCGCCTTGTACGATCAGTGAAGCTTCCGCTGCGAAAAACTATCAGCAAAGCTAGTCTGAACTACTAAGAAATATCGACAGTGCTGGCGGAGGTCGAAGCAGTCATAAACTCTAGGCCTCTGACTTTCATCGAGACAGATGCAGGAGAACATTGCACTTTGACGCCAGCCGAACTTCTCCTTGGACGAAGATTGACTTTCATACCGTATGCGACCGCTGACGAAGTCAACAGTAATTTCAAACGATCAGACGCCATACGCAGACACAACTACAGGAAGCTGCTGGTTGAAAGTTTTTGGAAGCGTTGGCAAAAAGAATACCTGTTGCAATTACGATCTGCACACTTTGCCGACCCGAAATCAAATACAGCATTGAAGCAAGGGGACATCGTTCTCGTGCATGCGGACAACACGCCACGCCAGCTATGGAAGCCTGCAAGGGTCACGGAAATATACCGCAGCGCAGACGATCTCATTCGTTCTTGCAAGATCAAGTTGCAAGGCGGTCACCTTGCGATCAGGCCGATACAAAGACTGTACTCACTTGAACTATGTGTTTAACTTTGCGCGGCCGGAAATGTTGATTATTTTTCACGTTCTGGGCTGGGACAAGGAAAGGAGAAAGAAGAAGAGCGCGAGCGAGGGACGCGGGGACGCTCAAGTGACAGCAGAGCGCTTCCGAACGCAGTTAAATAAACAAGTTTTTTGCCTTATACCTTAAAGACGGAGTTGAGTCTGATCGCAGTGTCTGGAACGCCATCGTCTTAAAACTGGTATCGCGCCCACTCAGGACCGCAGCAACAACCGCTTGAGTCGGCGTTACGGGTTTGCTCTCGGCCTCGTGGCCTTCGGAAAGCTCCCCCGCTCGGCCGCTTCGCGGTGCGCCGCTTATCTGGTGAGCAGCCAAGGTTTGTCCGCATGGGGACTCACCCTTCTCGCCGAATGGCGGCGAAGCTGCTGTTTCGCCCCCGACGCTTGCATGTGCTAAGGCACCGCTAGCGGCTGTCGCACCGGGATCAAGGTCCTCGGCCGACAATGGGGCACGAGATAGCGCGTCAGCTACCACGTTGGTGCGCCCCTTTCGATACTGCACCGAAAAGTCATAGTGCTGTATCAGGAGAGCCCAGCGCGCCACCCTGCCAGGAGGCTCGCGGAGCCGCATCAGCCAGCTGAGCCACTGTGACCCATTTGCACTACAAATTTCGTCCCATCAAGATAGACGTCAAACTTCCGCAGTGCAAACACGATGGCGAGGCACTCCTTTTCGGTCACGGAATAATTTTTCTCCGCAGCGAACAAGGAGCGGCTGGCAAAGGCCAACGGCTGCAACACGCCATCGTATTCCTGTAGGAGAACAGCTCCTAAACCCAGATCGCTCGCATCAGTTTGTACAACGAACGGTCTGGTCAGGTCGGGGAGCTTGAGCTGCGCTGTCTCCGCTATGGCGTTAGACAGTCGGCAAAACGCCTCCTGCTGCTCAAGTCCCCATTGCCACTCAGCAGACTTACCCAAGAGTTTGCTCAAGGGCGCCTGCAGTCGGGCACAGGACGGAATGAAGGAACGGTAAAAGTTGACCATTCCTAAAAACCGGCGAAGGCCACGTACGTCCTTGGGCACGGGAAAATCGAGAATAGCTCGAAGTTTCTCCCGATCCGGCTCTATGGAGCCTTCGCCCAGCGTAAACCCGAGCAACTGAACACGGGTCTGCGCTAATTGGACCTTAGCGGGGTTTAATGTCATCCCGGCGTTCCTCACCCTCTCGAGTACATCGTCAACAAGCGCCAAGTGCTCTTCGAATGTTCGTGAAAAAATCACGATGTCGTCGAGGTAGCACATGCAGTATGACCACTTTGCTTCCCTGAGGACGCAGTCCATGAGTCTTTGAAACGTCGCAAAAGCATTGCAAAGACCAAAGGGCGTACTCGAACAACCCTCTGTGGGACGTGAACGCAGTTTTACACTGGTCACGGTTACCCATCCGGACCTGTGGGTAACCTTTAGAGGCGTCAAGCATGGTAAAGTACCGTGCATCACCCAGGTTACCTACGATGGAGTTTATCGTGGGGAGCGGATAGGTATTCTTACGAGTCACTCCATTCAGACAGCGATAGTCGACGCACAGGCGGTGACTGCCATCTTTTTTAGGCACCAGCACAATTGGAGATGCCCAGGAGCTAGACGAACGGTGAATAATGCCATCCGCAAGCATGTCATCTAGAAACCCATCGATAATCTGCCTTTTGGCGAGACTGACGGGCCTGGGGTTACACTTCAAAGGAAGCGCATCACCAGTTTCGATCACATGGCTCACAAAATCGTTGCAGCTATGTTGATCGGTGAAGAGGTCGTCATACTGACGTAACAGTGTCGACAGACGAGCCTTCTGTGCTTCAACCAACTGAGTCGCGCAGGTGACCAAAGGATGTAGTGCCTCTTCGTGTCGTGTCGGTCGATCCACATAGGGGTTTCGAGCTGACGAGCGCGGAACGTCAGGGTACGACCCCGGAGTTGGCGCACGACACCGTTCGTGTCGCGCCTCTCGTTCCCGAAGGGGACTGTGAGAGGGCAAATGGGGTGAGCGGGGGCTTGGCCCCGAACTCTGCGCAGGGCACGTTTCCGACGCTTCTGCCGCAAAGGCAACGGTAAGCGCCGGCGGGCTGATGTTTGGCTTGAGTTGGCAAAATGGGCCATCACGATAGCCGCCATTCGCAATGTCCACAACGATACCGGTTTTAAGAAGAAAGTCCCGACCGAGAATCACTGGAACATTGAGCCCTGAAAGATGAACAAGACAGCAGCGTCTCATTCGATCTCTCCATCGGACAGTCAACCTTTCAGGGCCTGCCGAATGGGCCACGCCTTTCGCAAGGGTGAATGTCGTTCGGCTGTCCCGCAAGCGCACTGAGTGCTTCTGCAAGTGGGACAACACCTGTTCGCCAAACAACGAGGCGCTAGCGCTCGTGTCCAGCAAAGTTGAAAAATTCACGGCCGGCAATGGTGACCGGAATGAATGGCGCGTGCGTATCAGCAAGAAAAAGTGCTTGCCCTGCACGCAGAGGGAAGAAGCAAAGGTTGGGTCGCTCGTGCATTCACGAACGACTCGGAAGCCCATTTCCCTGCCTCGCAGGAGGCCTGAATCCGGTGCATTCTCTTGCTATGTGCCCTCTTTCACGGCAGCGGTAACAGCGCACTCCATCACAATCTGTATTCCCAGACGGAGCAGCTTCGAGCTGTCGTGATCGGCTCACTACGTTATCGTAGGATACGTTTCTGCGAGCCGCACCTCCTACATTACGTTGGGTCGAAAAGCGTCCCTGTGTGGAGGTTGCAGGCGGAGCAGCGCAGGCTGCCCGCCTTTCATGCGTAAAGGGGTCAAGAGCGCAATCGCTCAACTCCCACACACAGCCGGTTGCAGCCGCAAAGGCGGCGCCGAGAGGCTGTTGCCGTTGGGGAAGGGTCATGGCCCCTCTCCAAGCGCAGCGTGGCTCAAGGGCATCGCTGGCTGGCGGCGGCGGGCGATAGGCACACGCGGCGAGAATGTCGCCTTGGATGCGCTTCGCCTCGGCAACCAACGCTTCCAAGTCACTGAAGCGGCCGCCGCGCAGGTATGCTGAAAAAGTCGGATGTGCTTGCCGTATCACCCGTTCGACGCGTTCCTCGTGCGAGGCTCGGGGCTGTTATGACCGCCATCGGTAGGCGCCATGCTGTCGCTGAGAAGCGTAGCCGGGCAGCGTTCCCACGCCTGGAACCCCGGTTTTCTTGGAACCAGCGTCGAGAGATGACGGGGGAGCGGCGCTCTTTTAATCCTCAAAGAAGTAGCCGACTCGCCGCTTGCCTATGCCCGCCAGGTATTGTCCCGGCTAGCCGGCGGATGAGACGTCATGTCGCCACGAAGCTGTAAGCCGTTCCAGAGGGGACAACAAAGAGCGTATTCCTTTGAAGAAACGGCGACCGCCGCCACAAAGTGCCCTGCTAATTGAGCGGACAGATTGGCGGACCGTTTGATGTCTGCTGTCCGAAGCTTGGGACCCCTCGACCAGCGACATACACGACGAGCAAGAGCCTCTCTGGCGCCACCTTTAAGTGCAGTGATCTTGACTCGAAATTGGATGTTCACGTGCGCCGTGCATGCTCGTACCCCTCACCTGTTGTGTGTGTGTGTGATTGGTGTTCCACTGAAGAAGGAGGAGCCCGACCGGGCATATAACGGCGCCGCAGAGTGCAGGACGTCGCTCTGGACCAAGTAAAGGTTCAACCACCACGTTCGTAGTTTGTGATGGCTCTGAACTGTGTAGCGGTTCAACCACCACGTTCGTGGTTTGCGAACTCTTAACCTCATGCTGTAAATACTTGTAAATAGTGCCATAAACCTGTTTGTTTTTCGTATCCCCATCTCGTAAGCGTTCGTTTCCTCAACCCGAAGCTACACCACGCTACCACAGCACCCCGGGATCACAACAACTGGTGATCAGCGGTGGGATTCCCAACAGGGCTCAGCGATAGAAATAAGTTCATCCATCACACGTACATACTCCTGTAAAGACTCGTCGAGAGCTTGTGTACGGAGCTCGAGCTCTCGTCCGCATCCTACTTTCGTAGTCAGCGGGTAGGAATTCGCGCAAAAAGACCGCACGAAACTCTTCAAGGTTTGCTGCACGCTAACCGGTAAGCCGATACCATCTCGCCGCCGTCTCAGTCAGTGTAGCTGGAACAACTTGTTCGAGCACCACCTTATCATCCAAACCCATCGCTCTCTGATAACGTGACAGAGAGTCGAGGTAATCTCGGGCGGTGAGCTGATCACCGTATCCGCTGTATGTTGGCAAAGGCAACATAACAGCAGGGTGACCGCTTTACGGACCAGCCGAAAGCGTTTGCACAGCTCCCGAGAGTGCTTGGATCATCTGCACGGCGTTCTGCAGTAGTCTGCGTCGTCGCACCGGCTTCGTAGGAAGCCGTTAGTGCGTTAGCGGCGCGGTCGAGCGAAGGCGAGCAGTCAGCCAGCTTGATCAGTGGGGCGGTTTCAAACAAACCACCGCCCTGCGCGCCATTCCCAAAGCAAAATAGGCTCCTTGTGAGATTGGCCTGTTGTGGAACCAAAGGCGCACTTGGTGCTGCTACCATTGACAATTCAGGCGCCTGCTCAGCGTGCGTTCGAAGTGTCGGTTGCACAGCTGATGGCGGGCAAAAGTCGGCGAGGGCCAAAACCTGCGCCCCGTCAATTCCACAGGGAACCGACTGTGAGCGCTGTGCCCACAAACTGCCATGCATGCCGAAGGGCGCATTAGCAGTCGGAGGCGCTTGTGCGTAACGTTCGGGTAGGGCAAGAGGCCCATTCCAAAGCGACGCGCCATCTCCAAAGGGAGCGGCTAGGCGCCTCGTGTCGTCACCGCAATAGGGGGTACCGACACAGACGGGTGCAGAAGGGTTCCCGTCAATAGAGGCAATGGCCTCCTTGTGCAACGCGGCATCCGCTAAAAGGGACAGCGGACAAAAGTCTCGCGAAGCAGCCATGTTGCGACGAGCCCGAATCGCGCAGGCGAACTGACTCGCTAAGAGCAGTCAAAAGCTAGAGCTGTTGATACCGCGTTGGGCGCCAGTGTGGTGTACACGTATCCCGAAGGAGTACGGCCACCAGCGTGAGGCCGGTCTTAGCGAGCCGCAGGGCACGCGTTAACCGTCGCCGTGGCGAGAACACGATACTGCTCCAAGTCGCAACACTTTATTGTGGCAACACAAAACGCAGTACAGCCCGTTGCAAAAGGCGTGGCGGGAAAGCAAATAGGCTTATCCAGGCCACGGGCACAAAGTACTACACAGGGTGCCACGAGCATGTCTCCGCGGTAAAGGTGATCCACGGAGACACCGGGACCAAGGCCCGGTTGCTCGAGCGAGGGCAAAGGCGCTCGCGTTGGCTTCGAAGGGAGACCGGTCGGCGTAGCCAGGCCACGCACTAGGACACCGTACCACCCCTCGTCCATGCGTATGCAGCGGGGCAACAAAAGGTGAGCGTTCGCCTCGGGCGCGAGGCGCCGTCAGCGAAGTCCGACGAGCCCCGAGTGACGGGAGTCAACGGACGGAAAAGATAGCGTGGCTCACCGTCTGCTGTCCCGGAGAGTATCTGTCTGCCCGCTCCCAACGCTGCGCGCGAAAACCTCTTGGGAGTCCCCGCGCGCGGCGCCACAGTCAACATCCGCTTCCGGGTGAGGGAGTTAAACGTCACTCCGCTCTCCCACTACGGCCGACAGCAAAGGAGAGCAGGCATGTCGGGAAATGAGAACGGCAGAAAAGGCGGCACAGCCCGCGCAAAGGCAGCGGGCTAGCATCAATTCCCACATGCTGCAGTGTAAAGTGAAATGTTTTATAAATAACAGCAAAAACCAGCCTATGTAGTCATATCGTCCGATCGCTCGTGAAAACATGATTGCTTGAACTGTATTACAGTACTTACTCGATTCTACCGCGCCCTCGATTGTAACGCGCACTTGGTTTTCACGACGAAAAAAAAATGGTAAGACATCAATTGCAACGCGCCCGTTTTTCTCGTAGGCCCGCACGATCACACTACTCGGGAAAAAGACTCCTTTTGGGAGCGTCTTCCGTTTAAATATGAGGTACGGGGGAAGCTTGTGCCTATCTGACGTGCAACGGAGCATTGCCGTCACTCTTGTTTTACCGTGGCCCGATGTCAGCATGCGAACTTGCTTCGCCCCTTTCTCGTCGACAGTTGTGGTGCCAGGCATGTCGAAGTAAAGAGGCGTCTGATCGGCATTCCCGATTTGCCTAAGCAGGTGGCCGTTGTTGTGCCGCAAGTTTAGGACGAACCTCTGAAAACTGTGAAGCTTTTCTTCGTACTCCTCCGGCAAGTTTTGGCGCATTCCCGTTCGCTTTCGGAGGGAAAAGCCTTTCCTCTTCATAAAGTTAGTTAGCCAGCACCTGCTCGCTTTGAACTGGCTCTGCGTTAGCCCTTTTTCTAAAGCTAACTGCATAGCCCGCACTTAGAGCAGTTCTGTCGTCACGGGCCGCTGTGCCGCTCGCTGCTCAAGCACATACTCGGCGAGCAGCTCTTCAATTTGCGAAACCGACCCTGCTGTGGTCCACTGAAGCCTTTGCATGAATCTTTGACAATCTTCTGCTTTTGTTTCCGCCAGTCCCACACGCACGTTTCGGGAACTCCGAACGACCGCGATGCGGCCCGATTTTCGTCTGTTTCGGCACATGTGATGACTTTTCTTTTAAAAGCGGCATCCTGGCGCACTCGTCGAGTTTCTGGGGTCGGCCCTTCCATGCGGTCGATGCTAATGAACTACAAGATGACGAACTCCTCACCACATGTACGAAGTGCCGCACATGGGAAACACATAGGCAGAAATGGCCGACGCGCCATGCCGAAGCACGTGGGGGGGCGCCCATTTCGGAAATGCCGATGGCAATAGAATGACCAAATTCATTTTTTTTCGCACTCGATTTTAACGTGCATGCGATTTATGAACTCGCTTAACCGGAAAAAAAGGTGCGCGTTAGATTCGAGTAATTACGGTATATGGTTCATCTGCCATGGAAAGAAACAAAAAGGTATTTTGCCAGAAAAAAAAGTGTTATGCACAGTTGTATCAAATCTTTGTGCTTTATTTTAATAGAAGTTTCTTCTATCATCTGATGTGATTTAGATAATGGAAATTGGCTCATTGCTATTGCATTATAATAGGTGTGTAATTGTAACAAGTATCAGTTGAATCGCTTCTTATGTCACATGTGACACTACAGCAACATTTTAAAGAGTGAATATGGGGACAAAACAATGAAAAACGTGTATATAATTATTTTCTCTCTCTTTCTGTAACATGCCACCCTCTAAAGTCGTGCCAAGGCTGGCACAATGGTGGACATTTGGGTGATGAATTACAAGTACCACTACCAGCCTATTACAATATCTGCTTTAGTTGCAGTGAATGAGTGCTTTACGGATGCGTACAGAGGTGCACTTGGCTCATGCTATCACATTCTTCAGGTGTTCCACAGTCTGGTGGACCTGCCCGCACTAACTGCAGCCCTGCTTCACGAAAGAGAGACGATGGGAGTGCCGGAAGGGGCTCGCGTAAAGCGCCAGTCCTCGCTCCACCTTGGCTCGGAGGTGCACAAGTCCATGCTCAAGTTTGTGCTTCGCGATGTCAGTGGCATCGGGGACACGTTCGACGGGTGAGCGACTATCGTCTGTGCCAATACAACACACTCTCGAAATTACTGTACCATGTAGTTAAAGGACATTGCAACATAGGCTTTTTTCACATTATCGCTTATTCTAAAGGTTTCCCAACCAGGCAGAGACATTCCCTTCTGACAATGCTTTTACTTCCGCGATATAGTTGCTTTAAATAATCCTTATTTCCCTAGAAACATTGTTCATTAGAACTAGTACCTAACTGATAATATTTGAACACTGGACTGGTTTCTTCATTTAAAAAAACACTTGCAGTAGTTTGGTAGCTCCCTTGAATACCTTTCTGTTTGAGTCATTCCTGTTTGTTTTATGATCTTGTACATTCGATTATCTATCCGACGAATTTTTTTTTTGAAATTTATATTCTATTATTGTGTTTCTTCTGCTTGTTCATGTATTTTTGCATTTGACAGTTACCATTTGCTATTTAATTCTATTGTATTTCTTGTTCACTTCTAGGCTTGTTGTTTCACCTTTATACATAGTATTTTTTGCTTCATCTATTTTTTTTATATACTTGCACCTTTTTTGGGGAAATATCATTTAACTGCTATATTTAATGCCTGCTATAGTCTCTGTGACTCCTGTATCAATGAATAAATCTGTTCGTGGCATATGCAGACTACATATGGTGTCGGTATTTTCTGTCTTCAGTTCATCCTGTAATTGAACGCATTCAGCCAGAGGTGGCTGCTCCACTCGCTGCTCACATGTAAACCGCAATTTTCATGTTGCGTAACCATACTCTGAGCATAGAGTGCGCATTTGCTATGGTGATGTATCGTGTAAAATTTCACACTGTTAAGTTTAAAAAGGCCGGCTAGGTTGTCATCTGCTGCAGTCACAGTTTATTACCGGTGAAATGCAACAAAACGTGCGTGAAATTTGGTTACTGTGCGCGTTAAAAACGACAGATTGTCAAATTTAATCTCGACTCCCCAACTATCTCATGATCATAGTGTTTTTCTGGCAGATTATTCTGTCAAATCGAATATGTAAAAACCTGAAGCATGTAATCATTTTTTTGTCTGGCAACCTTTGCAGTAGACAAGCCTCGATTACCAAAGCTGTTGGCTCCTGCTTGCTTCTTTGTATAACACATTAACTCTTTCAGCCGTGGATTTTTTTAAATTTTCCTTGAAGACATTTTTTTTGTGCCTGTTTTCGTAATATTTAGGACACCAGAAGACCACGAACAAAAACCGACCCAGTGACGCAAGTTATTTGTCGAATAATGAACATGGCATAAAATTAGGTCGTCAGGTCCCGGATGTTGTGAAATGAGATAAACGGCTTCTTTATTCCACTGACTCACTAAAGTACACAAAATGCAAACTAACACATTATTTTTCAGTGTGACACTCATTGAAACGACTTCACTACACCATCCTAAAAGTGGCGCTTACGGGCTTCGGTTTGACTCAAGACTTTGGTCAAACCTTTTTTCTTTGTTCCCCCTGTTTAGCAAAGATGCCGCTTATTTGATGCCAAATGTGGTGAGAATTATTGGAGAAGTGTTCTGCCTAGAATGAGCACTTTTGGTTTCGTTTCCAAGTTGCTAGGGCAAATTCTGGGTGGTGACACCTCCACTGCCGAAGGGGTTAATGTAGCTTCATTCATGTTCTCTTTATCAGTTGACTAAGTTGCGGATCAGTGTGAGGAAGACGTTAGCTTATTACGGCAGAACTCATCATTTGTAGTTTTATACGTAGAGCCCTCAGTTCTTGATTGCAGTGAAAAAATTCAAGAGCATACCTAGTTTAATTACTATGTAAATTTCACATCTTTCATAAAAGATGTTGCTGAGCTTCGTTACGTCGGCCTAAATGTTTGGCTTCCAGTGTGTGCCTGCTTGCAGTGATAAGATAGGTAAATGCATTGCCAGGTTTTTTTTTGTTGTAAGCCTGTAGTTTATATCCTCATCATATAAAGCAGTGTACCTTGTGCAGTGTATCCCCCTTGTACATGGACTTTGGGTTGAGAAAGAAATGCCAAACTATGAGATAAAAGTGAATTGTCAGAAATTGTTGTCAGAAACATTTGTTGATTGTCCATCATTGGTCGGCAAAAGAAGTGGAACTCACTCAGACTAGCAAGACAAATATATCGTAGTTGTCTTATCAACAATGAGGCAATGCAGAGGCCACATTGTATTTATGTACATGATTTGGTGCAACATAAGTGTTCTCAACAACACTTCTTGCGTAAAAGGAAAAGATGCTATTTTCTCAGCCTCTCTTCCTCTTTCAACTTTTGTGGATGCCCAACTAATGTGGCAGGCACAGTGGTGCTCCATTTGGGTCTGCAGTTTGAAATCAGCCTCATAGACATCAATATATAAGAACATCTGAAATATCGAATGTTTGGTGTCCAATTTTTCGGATTTCCTGCCCAAACTTCAGGTCTGAAACAGCATTAATTGAGCCACAACTTCTGCTACATCCATCATCTTCATGTTGGAACTAGCGTTTCCTCGAGTCGAAACATTTGCGACCATACCAGGGATCTTGAAAGGCAGCTTCGCTGCAAAGCGAGGGTGGGATGCTGTGAATCATATAAAAAAACCTGAAGGGGCCATCGTTAATTGAATGTTGGATGAATTTGGCTTCAGAAAGTTCAAATAATTTGAATAGTAAAATACTAGTGCGAATCGAATAGCAAAGACGATTTGAAATGTATTCAAAATTTCGAATATTAGCTATTGCATTCTTAGCTATTGCATTCTCAGCTTACTGCAATTCAACAACCAGGCATGTTGATGAGTCATATGCACTCATACTGTTGTCCTCCCTCCTCTCAGGGTCGCCAAGTTCCACACCCTGATTGCCGACCAGGTCAATCACTCGAAAGTTATTCGCTGCTCAGAGCATGCTCCAGACCTCCTTGGGTGAGTGACACTTACCAACTTACCAAATATGTCATTGAAAGCTCGTTCACACCTGTGACTAGCACTAGTTGTGTGACCATTAATGACTGGCAACCAAAAAGTGACTCTAAATGACCGATTTTGGAGCTGCGTGCGGCCTCTACCCATTGCCACACTAAATTCACGTCTGCTCACATACGGCTCGTATCGGCATTGCCTCGTAAGATATGCTGACGTTTTTTTCCTCCGTGCTTGATTGGTTCTGGTGTTTTTGAATGCCGTCATGCAACTGAAAAATTGAGCAGTGAGCGACTGAGTCAGAGCAGCTGCTTTGTAACCAAAGCGGCCATTTGTGACCGGTCACCTTGCGACTGATTTGGTCTAGTCAACCACACTGCTTATAGATGTGAACGAGCCTTCACTCTAATTAAATATCTTCCTCATGTTACAGACAGTCCTGAAGAGACTTTACGTCCACTATTGTGTGTGGAAGAATAGAATGATGATCCAAACAGATTTTTACAATAGTTTTCTGTCCCAACCTTGAAAGGCTTGCTATGCCTCTCTCTATGCTCGTCTCTATTGGTGTCATCGATTGGCGGACTTGGAGTGGCCGACGAATTTCGCCCTGGAGCACTTCACTCTGACAGAAGGCAACAGAAGGGTATCTACCGAAGGAACACACGCATTCCCTCTGGAGCAAATGGCAGGGTCAGAATTGAATGTATCGCGTGCGTCTCTCTTTTTGCGTGATTGGGCATGCTGGGCACAGCGACGCTACGCTAGCAAAATGTGAGCTCCGACGTGAGGCCTACTGATGGGACTGGCGTCCGTAGGCGCGCCCATAGTTGGGACCGTTTCAAGGCATGGGGCGCTTGCGACTTCCGGTCGAATCCGCCGATTTTCGCGGAGTGGCAAAAGTTGCTCTGTGGAGTGGATCTTGTGAAGGAGCTGCTTTAGATCTGCCAATGGAACATACAGGGAGCGCTCTGAATCTGCCAATTGAATAGACTTGCTCTGCATGGAGCAGAATAATGTGTCACCGGAAGTTCTCCTAATCTGCCAATGGATGACACCATATGTCAGGTGCTGCGTAATTAAAGTTGAACTTCTTTTTAAGAGACACGCATCAGAGAGCAGTTCTTGTCTCTTATATGGAGTGTGTCTTATGAACAGGGTGCCACATTCTCATTTGCTGATACATTCCTCTTTTGATGTTGGCATAATGGTGTCTTTTTACCCACTAATCTGTTGTAACTCAAACCTCATTACAAAAAAGTTGCACATTACGAGAAAATAAGTTTGTTATATTCAAAAATTTGTTATAATGGCTATTCCTAACACTATACCTCTTCCTAGACTATTTTTCCTTAACTTCGTTATAACCAATCTTTCATTTATGTTCATGCTCTTTATCTTGAGGTTTGAGTGTCTAAGTGCCCCTTATAAAGGGGCTCAAGTTCATTTATGTTCAACTTTGTTTTTTTGTCACTTGACTACCTACGTTATCATGTGCCTAAACTTACCACTCAGCCTGCTGGCTGAGGGTAGCGGGAGGCAAAAGATGGTCAGCTAAAAGTTGTGGCATCGGTGCTCATGTGCTTACCGCTTACACTACAGTGCGTGACCAGACCACCACTTTTAATCCACTTGAGATCAAGCAGAGGGGAGCACGAATGCATAGCGAGCAAGCCGAACGAAATGGCTGCTTTCAATGTCAGAGTACTTGCGAGTCCGAGCAGTCTAGTGCCTGTTACTATATCCTCAAAATAAATCAATGTTTTGTATACCACTGCCAAATCAGTACTACTGTTAGTGTTGTCTTTCAGCATAGTTTTCGGTTGCATCTCCAGACGACATCACTGTCCGAAAAGTAGGCTTTCAATTCACTCGACTTGACCAGAAAGACATTTGGCTAAAATATGACAGATGTGTAGCAGCTCTGCTGAAACTCAGTGGAAAGGGAGCGAACCATAGAACCTCCCAGTCAAAAGGATTTATTAAGGCATGCTTTTGAAACGTTTTGTATGTAACCTAGCATCTTCATGTCACCACCTAGCTTTGCTGATGCTGCTCTTTTCTTTTTGCTGCATACAAGTGAAGTCTGCTGTCAATACTTTCCCCTCATCATTCTGTGTTGTGGTACACCAGGCAGTAATTAAGGAGACTTGCTAGAAAAATTATTCCTCTTTTGTTGGCTGCTTCTAGTATCCAGCTGATGAAAGTTGAAAAGGTCTTTGGAAACTTCTTGTAGCCTTTTAAAGGCGGTAGTCTTTCATGGGATACTTGACAGCAGAAGCTTTAATTTGTCTCTCTGTATGTCTTTCTGCAACACCATTCAGCCACCTGGCCAAAGTTTAAAAACTTGCTGAACTTTCAGCCATTTGAAACTGATGGCTGCATTTATACTTGTGAACATTGTTGATCAAACAGTAAATATTACGCATATCTGAGGTGCAGCATCAATGCGTTAGTATTTGGTGGTGTATTCGTTTGCTAGTAGGGCAATCATAAAGACCTCAGTGTTTTTTATGCTGCGCTCAAAATGCGACGCTATGCTCGAAAAAGCTCTCTGCCAACGGTATGGTACTGCCACCGGGCAAGACGGAAATGGTACGAAAACAGCATCATTGGCAGCCGCGGATGAAACCAGGGCTCATATAGCATGACCGGCAGAAGACTACTATCTAACAACGACATTTGCAGCAAGGCATGCAGATACGCGGCCAATTTTTGTTCTTGAAATGTTTTTCATGAACGCTAGGTGCATTGTACACCATTGCTTTGTCATCTCTTGTTTTTCTCTTATTAATTTAGTAAACAGTCTCTGATCTGCATGTTGTTTATTTAATCTCCCTGCCCGCCTGACTCTTGCTGTAATAAAATACCGTATTTACTCGCGTAATGAACGCACTTGCATAATAAATGCACTTCCAACTTCAGTCATCAAACTTATGATTTTTCTTTTCCCCGCATATTAAATACACCCCCTACATTCGTCCGCTGCAGTCCAGCTAACCGACACCTGGCGTGTCTTTGCCCGTTGGATCTCTACCGTTGTTTATTATTATGCTGACCCCCCCTCGGCTACCTCGGCTCGCTCGCTCCCTCCCTTCGCCTGCTGTCGCGCCGTATAATTTTTAATTTTATCTGCGCGTGGTACATACCCTGTCTTTTTTAAATATCTATGCGCCACAGCGGGGTTCACGAATGACGCGAGTGTAGAAACATTGCAGCAAACGAGCACACAATGAGTGAAGGTCACGAAACTTGCCACGCTAACCGACTGCCGCTTCCTGCAAATATGAAGCTTCAAGGCGCAATCACATACACCCAATTTTCGAGCGATGAGGACAGGATTTGTTGTCGATATGGCTGTCACAAAGGGCCATTCATCGTCATTGCATCGCAGGTTTCCGGAAAACCAGAAAGAAAATGCTTGTCACCCTGAAAAAAAATCACGAACATTTCCGCAACATGGTCCCCGATTCCCTCTTCGTCTACAAGCGAGGTGGCCATTGTATTCTATCGTTAATCTTGTTATCGATGGTTTATTTTCATGCTTCGGTGGTAGCTTGCTTCAATTTTGGTTGCTTGCTACAACGTCAACGGCATCGCCACGGTCGTCGTGCGAGGTTGTCACGAAGTTGGCAAAGTGCGTCGTGGTGTCATAGCATATGCTTCTAGGCGCCCCTTGAGATCACAGTAGATATCATTATTGCGGATAAATGATTGCAAGAAAAGATAGCTGTGAAACGCTTTTGTGGCATGCATGAGCGGTGTGGGAACAGCTTGCAGAAGATAGTGCCTTCAACAACCAAAGAGGAATGAAGTGCAACAAAGAAGCTGAGCGACCTAACTTTTTTTTTTGCATTGCCGCATTTTCTTGCTCATACCGAAAACGTTTTCATAGAATTTGCCCTGCATAATAAACGCAACCCAACTTTTCGATTTGTCGAGAAAGAAAGTGCGTTCATTGCACGAGTAAATACGGTATTGAAGCAAATCAAGTGCCGACTTGTGACCTTGTTGGTGCGAGAAATATGAAATTATTCGAGACAAAACAAAGGGGACATGCACAGGTATCTCTTGTGTCTTAGTTTTGCCTTGTCTCGAAAATTTTGTGCTACATAGCTTCAGATTGAAGTGAAATGGACTAGAATGAACATGCCTTCATTTCATACCATCAGCGAGCTGTTGTATACAGACAATCAACATGGAAGCCAGAAGATCAATCCTCTTTATTCATTTGAAACTCGCACATTTTGTAGCCTATCACATTCTGGAAAAACACAGAGAGAGACCGTTGGTGAGCATGAGATATTTGGTCCCATAATGAATTAGGGACGCTAGGCAGGCAGAGGACGCAAATGTGGACCTAGGGCAGATATAATCGAGTAACGAGCTCATGTTGATTGCCTTCTTGGTGTGAAATTAATTAACAAGAGTTTACCAAAAGAGTGAAGCCTCCTTTATTGATAGCACACACTCCAAGATGGCTAGTTTATTTCACACCAGTACGTATGTGAAGAAAGAAAACGAATGCCATTTTCGCAGTAGCTAGATGTAAAGTGCAGCTTCATGCCCAGACACGTTAGGCAGCTGTGTTTCTTCTTTATAGAGTGCTGAAATAACAATTCGTAGTTTTTTGCCCACTCATTACCAATTCTCACTTCTGTGTGGCTCTTTGAGATACGCAGGGAATTTGTTGCATAACAGACTGCGACTGTTGACTTCCGTTGCACAGGTGCTACCTGAAAACCTTCGTACAATACGGTGACTCCGAGCTGGCTTCGCGGCTGCTGCCAGCCTTCATGGAGCGACTGTCTGTGTGCTATGGGTCGCGAGGATACTGCGAGCGGCTGCGCAAGTGAGTGAATGAGAGGAGTGTCGCATAATGCTAGCAAGATTTTCCAGGCAACAGTCTTTTGAAAACAACAAATAATTTTAGGATTGGTGTTGTTCAGTGCTAAATGTGTCTTACTGCATGATTTTAGCGGCAAAAAAGCTGTGCACCGAATCATTACGTGCTTGCTCTCAAGCATGGTGGCAACAGTTGGACACATCTGAAGGAGTAGGGATTCATCGTAGAAGGTTAATCTGGTACACTTGCAGGTGACTTGCGAATGTGTCTTATTGACTTTTTTTTTCCTACTAGAAATCCCAACCAAAACTTGCTCAACTTTTGTTCCTGTTATATACTTTATTGCCCCAGATGTTTCTTTTTTTTGTGCAGTTATTGGTTTGTATACAAACTTACACGTGTGTGTGTTTCTTCTTTGTAACTCCTGTTAGAGTGATGCAGAGCAATTCTGTATGCTCAGACCTCAATATAACACACAGATATATAAAATGAAATATGGATTATTAAAATATAATAGGACTATACCTTCATTATGAATTTTTGGATATAAGAAAATCATTTTTTTGTAGGATGCAATTTTGTTATAATGGGGTTTAAGTGTATGGTAAAACACCAGCTATTCCACACGTAATTGTTTACAGAGTAACTCGTACCTGCTTGAACACAGATTTTACCCTAAAATTCTGGCGTTCTGTAGAGTGTGCCTAATATCTGAAGAAACTTGAGAGCAGTTTATGAAGTCGCACAAAAAATGTGCCCAGGGTGCTGGCTGACGTTCTTCCGCAGCTGTTTCGCAAGTTCCCTGACGTGACATTTCTGCTGACTTCTGAGTTCGTGGAGTTCCTCAGCCACACCAGCTCGTATGACGCAGGACCGGACTTCTTCGCAAACCTGGTAAGAGCTTGCCTTAAAGAGCTCACTTTCGTGGCTTTCGCAGAATTTATGGTTTTAGTTGGTTGTGAGTATTCTTCGCATGCATAAGTGTACTTTCTGGGCATCAGCAGTCTCCTGAATCATTTGTCAGTGTATGTGATGAGTCGTGAATTATGTCATATTGGTCATTTGACCTGTCTGCCCACAAATGAGTATCATGTGTTTAAATTGAAATGTCTTTGAGGACATGCTGGAGGACCTCCTACTGACCTGATCGGTTTCCATAGAAAATGATTTTTAATATAAAAGTTTACATCCACCTCAGAAACGTAGCTCATCGTAGCCCTATTTGATTTTACACCACTAAACTCAACATACTAGCTCACATGTAAGAGGTAAAGGGAACACTTTTGCCTGCACTATGTGCGGATTTTACTCTTTTTTAAACGCATAGTGGCTTAGATTCGTATAACGCTCCTGCTAATTGCCTGTTCCGACTGCCATTGATGGACTAGTGCCGTGCACGAACAATGTTTCTACGTCTACTTGCAGTTTAGGGGCCCGCAATATGGCAGGGGCTTATCAGAGTGTTCTCTTGTACAGTGGACGGTACTAGGCTATCTCTAGAAACTGTTTACATCTGAAAGCTATCTTAATAAAGTGAGCGTAGTTGGTTACTTTGGTGACGTTGCAAGTGAAAAAGCGTCGGCAAGAAAAGTAAACTATAGTGTGTCCTGCAACACAGGTGTGGGCCATTGGAGAGTTTGCCTCTCCCAACGAGAGCTCCCTGTGCTCTCCCAAGGCCGTGGGCGACTTCTTCGAGGTGCTCGAGCTGCTGGCCTTCGAGCTGCTCAGTTCTCAGGGCTTGTTGAGTGAGCGCCGCACCAGGCTCCTGTGCATCGTCATCACCAGCCTCTCCAAGGTTACTGAACGCTGACCCTCTCACGGGGTGATGTTATTTTGGGGTGTTACTTTAGAGGGGTACCGACGCGAAAACTTCAAGTTGTCATTAGTTTGCGTCGAACCCGCGGTCTCGTGTCTAAGCTACTCATCTGCTGACCCGCAGTTCGGGGGATCGAATCCCAGCTGCCGCGGCCACATTTTCAATGGAGGTGAAAATGCTTGAGGCCCGTGTGCTTAGATTTAGTTGCACTTAAAGAGCCCTAAGTGGTTGAAATTCCCAGATCTCTTCACTGCAGTGTCTCATAATCATATGATGGTTTTAAGACGTTAAACCCAAACAAAGAAGAAAATTATTTTGCGTTCGTATAACAGCTAAACTCTCAAAAGCCTTGAAAATGTTATGAAAAGCAGTTCTGTGTGCTTTTAGAGCCTAGTTTCAGTTGCATTGAAATGTCATCAGAACTTCAGCTATGGGTTCCACAAGGCTGTCCTCAAGTTCACGACGTCTATTGCTGCTCGGCGTGCGCAGACATGTGCAATCACTGGATTCGCTTGGCTACAGTGTACTAGAGGGGGACTTTGGGTAGTGTGTTCAGGAGCCGCGCGCGCCATGCATAGCAACGAAGCGGCAAATGTAGAAAGTCTCGGATGCAGGCGCCGGCGCTGCAGTCGCGTGGGCTGGCAGTAGTGGCTAGCCGCGGAACGGCGGCAGTGGTGGCAGCGGCTTCCTCGGCGCGTAAACAGCTCTCGGTGTGCATGGGTGTCGTTTGGTTTTTTGAAGTTTGAGCAGAAATGGCGAAGCGGAAACGGCAACGCCACTGCTTTGCCCCGGGGTGCCAGACAGGGTACAAGTGGACGAAAGGTCGGCAGCCGTCCCTTTTTTCTGTGCCAAAAAAATGAAGAGAAGCGAAAACTGTGGGAGCGCAACTTGCACCGGCAAGACAAGAGCCCGGACGAAACATGTGCCGTGTGTGAGCTTCATTTTGAGCCGTCGTGTATTATCACAGACTATGTGTACGTTGCGAATGGAGAAGAAGTGCGGATCCCGCGTGGGAAACCGGAGCTCGCCCCTGACGCGGTACCCACGGTATTGCCAAACGCTCCGGCGTATTTGTGTAAAAAAGCAACGCAGCCGCGACCGCCTAGGAAAAGGTTGAACAGTGACGCCCCTTCCCCAGTCGCCACGAAGAGATCCAGAATTTGCACCCATGAAGAAGCCGGCAATTTGGATTCAAGTAGTGTCTGCTCGACTGGTGTAATGTCGAACCTGTGCCCACTGTTTGGGGGGCATCATCCGCTCCCGAATATCTACTGGCCCTTAATGTGCCCTCCATAATTGGAGTTGCCATCGTGTGGCTGATCGCACATTTCCTCTCTACTGCAAGCTGAAAATGGATGGAAATGAAATTGCATCAGAGAGAGTAGTTATCTTTTCACACGACAGTGAGGATAACCAGCCCGGCGTCGCCTACACTGCCTACCTCTGGGGTCGAATGGTAGAAAAGGGACACGTCGCTGGACCTGGAGAAGCCGAGCATGTTCTACGAAACGTTGACTCGTACGCTGCGCGCAAAGGTGCCTTGTCAACAAAAAGCATGCAAAAATGTGACCTGAGAAGAGGACTGCAGGAGCAAGTGACTACCCACGAAGGCACCTATTTCAGCAAGCGCTGCGTTGGAAAAGGGCCATCAGAAGGTATGATTCATTGTGGCTAATTGGTTCTGTGAAATATTGATTAATTGCTTAAGCTTTCAGCATCAAATATGTTAGTCTAAGTGAGTGTACACTACGTCAGCAATGTCTCATTTTGTTACTGTGTTTTTCAGGTCAAGCATGCATCTCTTGCAAATACCTCAGAAAGGCCCTTTTGACGAAGCAGTCAAGGCTCAAGAGGTCAGTCAGGAGGCATGTCGTAAGCACTTCTCAGAAGCTCCGTTCAGCCAGGCAAAAGATCAGGAGGCTGTCGTCTCGATCAGCTAACCTCAAGGACGAGCTCCGCAGAATGCAGGAGGTAAACGCCTCGAAACCAGAAGACGTACTTCATGCTCGGATTGAAACTTTGCCACCAAAACAGCAACAGTGCGTCATGCAGTGTTTTTCAGCTGCGAAGAAAAGGAGCTCCAAGGGAAATGTCTGCTCCAAAGACTGGATTTTAGAGTGTATTCTCATGAAGATGAAGAGTGCGAAACTCTATGAGCACTTTCGCAAACACAACATTATTTCCCTTCCAAGTAAAAGTACCTTGAAGCGATACCTCAGACTGTTCAAAAGCGGATTTGGATTTAATGAGAAGGTGCTGAAGAAACTAAAAGAAAAGACAACACACATCAGTAGTTTCAGAAGACGTGGTGGGCTTTTGGTTGATGAAATTAAGCTCTCCGAACATTTGACAGTAACTTCTACTGGACATATCGAAGGGTTTGTCGACATGGGCCCCTTCACGACTGATGGTCAAAACGTGCCCTGTGATCACGGCATGATTGTCATGTTCGTTCCGTTGACAGGAAAATGGAATCAGGTTATTGGCGCCTTTGCAACGAGCTCCAATGTCAAAGGAGAGATGCTTGCAAAAATTTTGATTGAAGCAACAATACTTGCAGAAGCCAGCGGACTATTTGTTGATTTTGTAACGTGCGATGGAGCCGCGTGGAACAGGAAAATGTGGGACATCCTGGGAATTGGCGTGAAGTCGGGCAAGATCACCAGCAAGCTTCAGCACCCCGTTGATTCTTCCCGTTACCTTCACTTCATGTCGGATTTTCCCCATCTGCTGAAATGTGTAAGGAACACACTCCTCAAAGGCCCTCTCAGTACTCCAAATGGCTAGGTATGTGGCATGATTTTGTATTGTAATTGTGTGACACATGGAATTTTTGGGAGGCTTTTTGACAAAAAGCAACTTGAAGAAACATTTTGCTCTCTAAAGCCATGTTTATTAAGTACAATTGAAGAATGTAAATCCGCGTCTTGATATACAGTGCTTCTATTTCAGGTTTCCATCGAGCCTGTAAAGAAAGCGTATGAAATAGATTGCAACAATGTCACCCTGAAAGCTATGCCTGGCCTTACATCTGTGCACCTAAATCCTAACAGTTTTGAAAAGATAAGAATGAACTACGCCTTTCAGCTTTTTGTTGACCGTGTGATCACTAGCCTCCAGTTTTACAAAGGCAGATTCGAGCCTCCATGGGACAAGATTGATGCAACGTTGTCATTTTTCAGGTAAGGATGAAAATTAGAACCTATGTGTTGATTTTATCATTCTTGTTGTTCTTGCTGTTCACATAAAAGAAAAAAATAAACATTGCAGTTATGTACTTATTATCTTTCAGACTCATCAACAGCCTGATCACAACTATGACTTCACGCTTCCCTGAAAAAGCTCTTCGTCCTAGCTCCAAGGGTGTGCAACTGCTGAAGGACTTTCTAGATTTCTTGTCTCAGTGGGAAACTCATGTAAAAGCAGAAAAGAAATGCATGCACGGTGCAGTGAACGTTGAAAAGGCAAAAGAAGCCAGTGGATTTTTAAGTAAATCAACTGCCGACGGTTTGAAGGTGACAATAGCGATCACCCTTCACTTATTGGATTACCTTGCAGTGCATGGATACAAGTACATTATGACATCTCAATTGAGTCAGGACCCCTTGGAAAACTTTTTTGGAATTATCAGGCAATCATTCGGCTCCAACAACCACCCGACACCGACACAGTTCCTCATTGTCGTCAACTGTCTTTCTTTTTACAATCTTGCTAAGGTAGTTGGTGCAGGTAATGCCGAGCAAGTGCAAGGTAGTGAGGATTTAAGTTCTCTTCTGAGCGCACGTGATGTTGGTGTTCAAGAGACTAGTGTTAGCATGCTTGATAAGTTCATTGAGTCAGGAGACTTGGCTTCAGCTGAACGCCTACTCGACAGGGTCCTGTTGATCACAAAGCGTGCATTGAACAAAGGAGTGACAGCCGACTCGTACATTATATGGCACGGTATGTCGCTCGCAAGTTCCTTTACCGCAGCAATTGCGAGGAGTGCAGAGGTAGTCTTTTGGACAGCTCTGTCAACAACAAAGACGAAGCATGCCAGTTTACGGAAATGTGCGACAAGGGAGGATTGGTGTACCCCTCACAGGCAGTGTTTGAGGCAGTGAAGCAGTTAGAAGATATCTTCACTGTGCATTTCAGTCAAGAGAAGCTGTGCAGTGATAGCATTCTTGATGTGATGTCACTAGTGAAGTCCAGTTTGGAGACAGTATCGGCTGCTCGCAGCATGAAGATGACCTCACAACTGAACTGATCAAGTTTTATGTTCTGACAAGACTTCATTTTTATGTGAGAGGACTGAATCAGTCACGAGCAGATCGCAGGAAGAAGAAACTGCATGGGAAGATCAGTCGTTGCTCATGAGTGTATTGCTTTACCTGTGAAATAAAAAGTTCGCAATGGTTACGAGGACCTTGCGTTTTTTTGCGCCATCTCAGCTTGTAGTCGCCCCAACAGCTAACTTTTGTTTGCGGGGTTTAATAGTTAATTGCTTAGCGGTAGCTGGTCGGAGTTTTTTTCCCCCAACCGGGAAGAGCCATTCCGGGAAGAGCCATACCCGGGAAGAGCCATTTTTAACGAAAATCAGTTGAATAGTAATTGCTGCGCAAATTTGCGGTGGTTTGCATAGCCGCCCGAGGTCGGCCGCCGCCAACGCGTACAGTCGATGCAGCCGTGGCGCCGCCTTAACGCGTCAGCCGACAACCTTTCCTGAGCACACTACCCAAAAGCCCTCTAGTGCACTGTAGCTTGGCTAAGCTAGCTTTGGCATTTGTTTCATAGTTGCTAGACTGCCGTGGTCACTTCTGCCGTTCATGGACTTTGCCGGTTTTAGTTTCGTTAAACCGATGTAAGCTAAAAAAAAAATGTTCTGATTACCCGAAACGTTTTATCATTAAATATATAGGAGACCAACCAAATGTGCCTAGATAGTTTCGTTTATGCAGCTTTTCCGTTTAACCGAGTTTCGCTTAATGGGAGTCCACTGTATTGCACCCCAACATCGCAGAATGGTGTGACCTTCTTGTCGCATGCAAAATATTGTTGTGTGTCTGCAGTCTTTTAGCCCTGTGGCTTTGTTGATGTACATTCAGCTGTTTGAAATGTTTGGGTGGGTGACAATATTACGAATATAATAATATCTGGAGTTTAACATCCCAAAACCACTGATGCTGTCCACACTGGCCCGTGAAGTCATCGGAATTGACACTGGAGCCGGATGTCACACTAGTGTTAGTGTCGGTAGGCGCATCATGTGAAAATCGGCTGTAATGTCAAAACCAGATATCTCATCAGCGTTTACTGAGTTTCATGCTTGCCCAGGGCCATCTCTATGTGTAGGAGATCAGCATGGCAGAACAAACTCGCCTTCAACCCATTACGGTGGTTATGGCGCTCAGCTGCTGACTCACAGGTCGTGGGATTGAACCCCAGCTGCGGTGGCCACATTTTCGATAGACGCGCAAATGCTCGAGAACGGTATGCTTGGAAGTGTGGCAGCTTGGGCTAGTTGGTATGGCATGACGATAGTTATAGCGCGAGAACAAAACGATGGCACAGCGACGAGAAGGTCCTTCGTGTCCTTCTTGTCTCTGTGTCGTCGTTTTGTTCTCGCACTATAACTATCGTCGTGTGCTTGGATTAGGGCATGGATTAAAGGGCACCGGGTGGTCGAAATTTTCAGAGCCCTCAACTACAGTGTCTCCATAATCGTATGAGGAGCCTTTTTTCAAAATGGGCTAAATCCAGAACTAAAACTATCTCAAATAAGGCTCTATTGGCACGCACACACCCTAAAGTTTCCTCTAAAACAGTAATAATAATCTTAATTTCTAACATTGTTACTGTCCTAGGGCAAAGCTGATAGTATGTATGTGCCAATGCAGCCTTATTTGAGTTTCTTTTGGTTCTGGATTTGGCCCATTTAGACAAAAGGCTCCTAATATGGTGGTTTTAGCATGTTAAATCCCATCATCATTAATAATAATAATAATAATAATAATAATAATAATAATAATAATAATAATAATAATAATAATAATAATAATATTATTATTATTATTATCATCATCATCATTATTATTTTTTGTATCCCTTTAAATTTGACTTCACTTGCGAACGTTATCTCTTAAGCATGTTGAGTGGATTCAGCGCAATACAATGAAGATAGAGGTAAAGAAGGGAGACAAACAGCAGTGCTGGTCTCACAAGTAATTTTTTATTAGCACAGAAACACATATTGTGAAGCACAACCTATAACCACATGTACACGTAATTTAATGCACAACCTTGAATCATGTGTTTACGTGGTTATACACTAAAACCTCATTATAACAGTCATACCTACCACGAAAATACTTCATTATATCAGAATATTCGTTGTAAACATATATCTACGATGGAGACGTCCTTCATTCACTTTGACATTACCAATAATTGTTCGTATCCTGGTTTGCTATATCGAAGTTTGAGTGTAGTTTGTGCTTTAAAATATGTGTTTCAGTGCAAATAAAGGTAATTGTGAGACCAGCTTGCTGTCTCTCTCCCTTCTGTTCTTCTTGTCCTCATTATATCATGCTGTGTCCACTCAACATGTTTAACAGCATCAAACTCGCCCAAATGTCAGTTATTTTGCAACCTTATGTGTGACTGCAGCTGGCCGTGCGGTCTCAAGACTTGGTGGCTCGAGCCTTGCTGTGCCTGTCTAAGACGGGCCAACTGTGCAACAGCTGCCAGGTGCAAGGAGCCCCGTTGGCCGTCCTGGAACGGCGAGTGCTGGAGCTCACCGCCATCATCAAGCATTCAGGGTGAGTCGGCTGAGGATTTGCACTGCGTGTCAAGTTTAGGTATGGCAGATCTGCGAAAACCGGGGTCATTGAAAGGACTTTAAAGGGCTTAATTGCAACAGAAAACGCAACAGGTAATACAATCTTTAACATTTTGATGCATGTCTAAAACATGTGTTGGCACCACCAGAAACCGCCGCTGTTCAGCAAGCATGGACACCGCCATTGCTCGATAGGGATGGCAATGAGACTGTGCTGCTTTTGCCACTGGCTTGCTTTTGAGCCACAGACGATCCGAAGCTGAAGCTCAGTTGCTCAGTTTATGGTTTTTTTCATGCAGCTGCTGGGTGCATGTGCGGAACAATGCCTTTTCCGATTCCGATGCTTATCATTTTGTTTCCGCTTGGCCAGTGAGGTAACTAATCAGAGCGGTTGTTTGTCCACATTATCAACAAAATCAGCTATCCGCGAATGGTGTATGATAAGAATGGCATAGAATAAGGCAAAAGTCACCACTCCACGATACCCCGTCTCCGTCTCGGCATTGTCGGATATGCTCTGACGGTGGACAGCTGCTGGTGTTAATGTGTTAATGCAACTGTTTGGTTCGTTCACGAAAGCGGAAGTAAGAGTTGTTTCAGCGTGCTTTTCACCGTGGTCTCGCTCTGTATTATCTCGTAACGCTGCTGGAAAAAAATAGGAAGCGGCGGACACTTTTTGAATTTTGAGAATAAAGGTTAGCGTTTTTTGTTTTGCTAGCTGCTATCAGCTATATTTTTTTATTCCACTACAATTAAATTCTGGCTTCAATGATACTTTTTCCGCGCCCCGTCAGTTTTGTTGTAGTGGGTTTGACTGTGTACCCTATAAAGAGAACGGGGGATAACTGCCACTTAAGCTGATTAGTAGAGCATAGGACGCGTTATTCGCAGGTTCGGATCCTGCCGGTGGCAAGTTATCTTTTTCGTCCACATTTATTTCTTCACATTTACCTTACTATTATTTCTAATATGTACCCTATATTTTTCTGGACGTCGTTGTCTGTTAGTTCTCTTTATTAATGTGTCCAACAAAGAAAAGAAAAAAAAACAAGCCCTTGGACATACATGTCTTTCCTTCAACAGCAATTGAAGCTGCTGAGACTGTCCTTTTAGTGGACGTGTGCACTTCCACCTGAAGTCATCGGAGCACATTCAGTTTCTGCAGAAAGTGGCAAGCTGTGATTACACACTGGTGTGTTAAATGGAAGTGTGCATTAAATCTCACTGGAGAGCTGTCACGATCACAGAATCAGAGTTAATGAATGATCTCCAAGAATGCATCTCGTGTTTGCGACACCAAGAATGCATCTCCGGAGGCTGCACTCAGAACGTTGAAGTGCATTTCGTTCCTTTCAGCTGTGTCAGGAATTCTGGTAGCTCCGTCACATCGAAATTACTTTGCGGAAGAAAAATAGGGTAACGGGGGCGTCCTGCTCATCCAGCTCCGGCCGTGCAACCTTTCACATTTATGTGTACTAGTCACCTCCTGAATTTTCTGTAAGGTTAGGCTTGTTGGTGGGGATACACTATGAAACTAGTAGGCACAAAAAAACACGGATGGAGCAAGTGCATCGTCCCATTATCCTTTGCTTCATCCGTGTTTTTGTTTTGTACACTACACACTACAAGTTTCCCCAAGGTTTGCTAATTAGAGCTTGTTCATTAGTTTCACAAATTCTGCACGAATTTCACAAAAATTTATGGCTGTAATAAAGTTTTTCTTGTGTGTTTAAAATGATTTGGATGTCATCTGAAAGAAAAAGAGCACCAGAGAGATATGTGCCTCGAAAAAAATGATTCATATAGTTGCCTGTTGCTGTAAAGCAAAATAGCCAGCCCAAATATTATCTGCAAATAATGTGCACTTTCTTATTCTATGTTTGTTGCTGCCTGTGTGCTAAGCTGTAAGGCTCATCATTGTTGATAAAATGAATGTGTAACCCACAATTGATGTGCACTCAAGGTAGATGCGCAAAGGCAAGTATGTATTATTTGTTTTTTCTTCTCTCCTCTAACATATTAATTTTGGTGGAGGTGAAATGCCCTAAGACCATTTTATAACTGTTATAAAGGCGAAAGTCTTAGATGCCTTATCAAACATGAAAACCGACTCTAGGCAGGGTCGACATGAAAGCAGGTGATGCAAAAAATATTATCAGTTGTGTTCAAGGTGTTTCTTCGAGGTGTTTTTTTTTTTCAAGTGACTATAATGTGCTTTTAAAAGATATTAGAAGCTGTTGTTTTTTTTCTTCCTTTTTCTTTGCTCAGAGCTGCCTCAAACATACTGACACCTCCAAAGGAAGAGGAGTTGAAGAGGTAAGCCTGTTTCAAGTGCATCAGTTTGTCATTAAAGGGGCACTGCAACACATTTTCAAGTAGCCATCGACTAGATCCAGTAAAGAAGCTTCTTGCCTCACAAATTGTATGCCGCAAAAATATTGAGAATCTATTTAGTACAAGCGGAGCTGCAAAGATTTGTCGCACGCTGCTATGGCTTTCTCTTTTCTTTCGTCCTGACAGAAGTGCTGGAAGCTAAGCAGGGAGAGATGGCACCGGGAGATAAAATACATTCCGCGGGCCTCGTTACTTCGAGTGGTTTCTTTCTCTTTTTTTTTCTTTGAACGCGCAGATTTTCATTGCGGTCACAAGCGCACCTGTGAGCAGGTCGCAGCCTCTGTGGGCAGGTCGCAGCTCCAGTAACTGGGAGCTAGCCACGCTCAAATCAGCCAATGGCAGGATACTTGGGCCTGTGATGCAATGATTTTGGAGTATGTAGCATCATTTGTTGAGAGAAGAGAAAGCGATTTTTAGCTGACGTTTAGAATTTATTGTGAATTCCAGGCCGCGTGCTGTGCTATAGCATTTGACTAGTGTGTTCTCGGGAGCCTCAACTACGTATCGGCAGCGTTTTCTGACTATACTCAAGAAGTGTTGGTGGGCTCCCTTTGTGAAGGCAGTTTTGAGGGCTCATTTCCTTGTTTGACACACTCTAATGACAGCCACGATGGTATATGGAACATTAATTGTACTCTTCAAGTTGTATTGTAGTAAAGTGATATAGAAGGAAAGTGAATGAAAAGACAACAGACACCAGGCATGGACCGTACTTGCAACTTTCGGATTACGCGCATAGTGCTGTTTTTCATAGCAATCTTCGCACAAACTTGGCTTCCATGCTTCACGTCATGGAGGTGTGCATACCCATGAATTTTCTGGAGGAGCAGTGAACCCAATAAGCCTTGTTCCTGTTGCTTGTGATGCTGAAGGATTATAAAATGCATGCAACTAGGTAGAGGCGAGTGGTCGACACACGTAAGTGCCTGTTCATATGGACCCCTTGTCTACGTCTAGTTGCATGCATTTCATAATCCTTTAGCAAGCACCTAATTCTTCCTAAATTTTGTTTGTTCGAGACACTGTCTTCCATTGAGCATCTGTATTGTTTGCCTTGTGCTGCAGGCGGCACGAGGATTTGGCGCAGTTGCCTGCCCTGGTTCGTTTAGTCACTGCTGTCACATCTACCCAGGAGTAATCTTCGTGGTGGGCCTCTTGTTTGTACAGTACTGTTTCTTATATATACATGCTCATTTTTTACTAGACATGGCGTTTCTTGTGCTTGCTTCGCGTGTCAATAAGTCTTGTAACAAAGTAAAGTGCTCATCGATCCAAATGCCACATCAAAACTTTGTGTAATGACCGGAATGCACAATTGCTAAACATATCTCCGTGAATCTGGCCGCTGAAGGTAATATTGGCAGTCATGTGAGTGTCGAAGGTAAAGTTACGCTGATATTACGTGATGTGAATGAACTAAAGTATTTGCACTGTGTCGTGCTTCAATCTGTGAACAAGTGTACGTACGACATACAATGAGATGTACGCACTGTTTGCCTTTGTGAGACTGAGTTTTTTTTTGTGTAGTATTAGCTGGATTATCTACGAGCTTCCCTATGGTCATTGCACTTTTGATTCAGTGGATAAGTGTTGTTTACACGTCCTTCAATAAGTTTGAACAATGTGGTGTCTATTCCACAAGTTTTTTGGCATTATATGAGGGTTAGCATTGACAGTAGTTGGCAGTGAGAATGTCAAAAAGATGTGGTTAAGTGTGATTTTATTATGCTTTACAAGTGGAGCTTATCAATTACTGCGTGTGTGTCATAGACGATTTTGTGCAGCTGGTTTGCTAACTCGAACCTAGATGGCGCCACAACACTCTAGACGTCTTCTTATCATGACCATCTTTTTGCCGTGCCCTTCTGCAGTACTGCTCAACAACCACTCTGCGTCGTCTGCTTCCCGTCGCTGTAGCGTCTGCGCGCACGCAATTAAAAGCGAAGCAGACGCTATGGGAAGCCGAGCAGGCAACGCGACGCAGATGTTCAGCAGTGCTGCAGAAGGCCAAGGAAGAAAGACGACCACGGTAGGGAAGGTCATCATGGCGGCACTATGGGTGCTGTTTCGTTCCACCTCGATCTTATGTCGTCGTCCTGTGCTGTGTTTCCCTTAAGTTCGCAAGACACCTATTTATTTGATTTATGTTTACGTCCCAAAGCTTCGAGAGCAATGTATTCGTTGGTACTTTGCAGTGTTTTCTAAAGTCATTTTTGAATTCTTCGAGACAAGGCTTAGCAGGCATGGCCAAATAAACACAGCTAATCTTCTTAAGACAGTACGTACCTGATGTCTTGTCCCCAGCATGAGTTGACATAAAGTGGCAGCCGATTTCATCATTTGTTGGTTGCTATGACGACAGTGGGCGAGTAGCAAGCGCGAGTTTGGATCGAAGTGGGCGTTTGGGTCTGCACGGGTGCTGACATGTTGGCTTCTAAACCCAGCTACCAGTGCTTACGGCCACGACCGCTTCGCTGGCCCAATGCGTACGCTTGGGCAATTGCCTTGGAAAAGGCCAGTTTACGGTCACGTGATCACATGGCAGCGCATCGGGGCTGCTGCGGATGAAAAATGAGCCTGTGCCATTGACAATCACATTACTTGTAGCTGAATTGAATGTAGAGGTGTATTCAAGATGAATATTATATACACTAAATATTTAAATGTGCTTCCCCTCTAGTGTGTCGGGTTTTCTTTGGTTAGCCATATGCGCTTACTGTTGCGTCCTCCTGCACTGGCTGCCTCATTCGCATTGAAGTAACCTGCAAAGCAGGGGCTTCCCTAGAATTAATGTTGCTTTCTCCTAGTGTCAAAGCCATGTTATGATTGATCACACCACATGGCCTTGCACTTGGCTTGTAGAGTGTGACATAGGGAAGAAGCTTTGACTGATCAGCAGGTTTGCGGTGGGCAGTTTAGCAGCGAAAAAGGTGAGGGCCGAATGACGTGGTAGACGAGTGGCAAAGTACGGGTACATTCGTCACTGTTCTCACGGAATACTGATGTATGGTATATCTCTATGCGGCGGGTCTCTTGTTCAGTGGGTTTTAATTAAACCTCATTGTGCTGTATTCTAAAGCCCACCTTCGGGTTAATAACTAGCACTGCATGTGCAGATGAAGTGAGGAAGCCCACTGTGGCTCCGGCTTTGATTGTCTGCTGCATGTTACAAGCCCAAGACCAGTGTCATCAGTTTGCCATGCCATATTCATCGCTTGTATGACAGTTGGGTTCACGATCGTGAAGGGCTTCACCACTAAGCTTATACACTCAAGCGTCATTATAACAAGGTTGCATCTTACTTGAAAATAAGTTTGTTATATTAAAAATTTTTTATAAAGGTTATTCTTAACACTACTTTTCAGTGCTTTTGTTATAACCTATATTTCGCTGTATCCGTGTTCGTTATATTGAGGTTAAAGTGTACATGTTACATGCCTGCCATGTGTGCCTATTGCTCTGTGCCTGTTGCTCAGCACAGCACAGCTGGAATTGTGTTGTATTTTGGTGGGAGCTTTCTGTCATTGGAGCTAACAGACATTGACCATGCAAGTTGCATTCACAGTAGGCGTATAACATCGGCAAATCTGCCTTAGGCTGACCTGGCTGTGCAGCGGGGTCTTTCATTAAATGGGACACCAAATTCAGCCGTTACGCGATGTAAAAATACCGGAACGACATGTTTTGCTTTTGTTAAAATGGTGCTCTGAGATGAATACATCTATTGAAAAGAAAAATAAATCTTGTGAAAACTTTGTCACAAATATGTCTGTTGGCCGTGAGCACTGCCACGCAGAACACTGGAAGTGAGCTTTGCCCTAAGCTGCCCATAACTTCGTGTGGAACTTGTACAGGTGGGTCTCGCCAGATGTGAAACAGAGGTGCGCATTTAATTTGTTTATCAATGCCTTTGTTATAGCACTGCTACCAGGAATCCTGTATCTTTCTCTTCTTTTTTTTTATAAAGGCGTGTTTCATGCCAAACTTCATCTTTTTTGTGCATGCTCCTCTAGCCCCGCATTGACTGTCACTGTCGTGGATCATCGACGAGTGTCCGCCAAAAAACGTCTTAACAATTTGGTGGAGAGTGCTGTGCCCTTCAAACATCTTTGGTTCGCATTCGATGCCCTTGGAGCTTCGATCCCGTACCCTGCCTTTTACCATGCACCAGGACGCTGCTCAGCAAACGCTCCCTCCTATGCCGACGCCATGTCCCGGTGTCCCCCGCATCCGCGACCCTCCTGTCTTCACCGGCGCGGATGGCACCGACGTTGAGGACTGGCTCGCCATGTACGAACGCATGAGCGTCCCCAATCATTGGGTTGAGGCAGCTAAACTCGATAACCTATTTTTCTACTTCGCGGGTGTGGCCGGAATGTGGTACAATAATCACGCGTCTGATTTCCCGACTTGGTCCACTTTTAAAACCGCTGTCGTCGACATGTTCGGCCGTCCTGCCGTTCGTAAACTGCAAGCCGAACAGCGTTTACGTGAACGAGCACAGCAGACCGGCGAGTCCTTCACAAGTTACATCGAGGACATCCTTGACTTGTGCAAGAAAGTCGACCTGAATATGTCAGAGGCTGACCAAATCACGCATGTTCTAAAAGGCATCGCCGACGATGCCTTCATGCTCCTGGCCAAGAACTCTCTCACTGTGGCAGAAGTGATTACATTATGCCAAAGTTACGACGAGCTGCGGCGGCAGCGCTTGATGGCCCGTCGATCGCCACCACGTGATGCTGGTCTCTCGGCTTTGTCAGCAGTTCCTGACCACACAACCTTGCTCGCCGAAATCAAGTCATTCGTGCGTGAGGAAGTTGCCTGCCAGGTCTCTTTACTGGCTTTTGCTCTGTCGCAACATGCTCAGCAGCCATCAAGTACACTTCTACCTCCGCTCCGCCGAGCCATTCAGCAGGAAATCGCGAAGGTCGTTCCTGAATACCACCAGCCGCCTCATGTATCTGCGCCACTCAGCTACGCCCAAGTTGTAGCCAAGCCGCCCCCACTGATTTCTGTGGCTTGCCCCCTAAGTTACACCAAAACCACCGCGAGGCCCCAGGCCTTCGGAGAAACATACGCCGATGTCACCCACGTGCCCCGACTGCCGCCCACCAAGCACTCATATCAGCAGCCGGCTCGCCCATCGCGTTCTGCGACATGGATGGGACCCGCGAACAAATGGCGCACTGCTGACAATGGCCCCATCTGCTTTGGTTGTGGTCGCATCGGTCACGTAGCACGCTATTGCAATCGTGTGCAGCAACCGCAGGTCGCCTCGAACTTTCCCAGCCAATCAAGCTGCTCTTATGACCAACCGCCGCCTATGTCACCGTCTCCTGCCCCGCTCTGTCTACCCGCCGTTCACCATCTCCGCGACGTCGCTCACTGTCGCCGATGCGGCCACGTCCACTCGAGGGTGACGAGGAAAACTATTCGTCGCAGTCCACGAGGCAAGGGCTGCGACGCTGTCGAACTGCGGAAGCCCTCGGGAAAGCCCATTGAACGTGATAGATGTACTTGTGAATGGCGTTCGTACATCTGCCCTTGTAGATACTTGAGTCGCCGTATCTGTCATGGACGCAAAACTTAGCCGATTACTGCGCAAAGTGACCACGCCACTCTCCGGGCTCTCCCTCCGTACAGCCAGCGCCCAAAGCATTCACCCTACGGCAATGTGCACAGCCCGTCTTATGATTCAGGATGTGATGTATGCGGGCGAATTCATTATAATTCCTTCATGCTCTCACGAGGTCACCCTAGGATGGGATTTTCTCTCCCGCCATGACGCCGTCATTCATTGCGCACTATCAGAAATAGAACTCACACAATTCTCTTCTTTGACGCCGGCCGACAGTCCATCTGCTGCAAGCATGTTACTCGTCAGAGATGACATCCAAGTGCCTGCAAACTCGTCCGCGACGGTGTCGGTCTACTGCGCAAGCCTTTCTGACACTGCTGCACTCCTCTCGCCATCTCATAGTGTTTTCATCAGAAAAGACTTGCTGGTTCCCTTCGCCACTGTGCAACTCACTCATGGCAGCACCACTATTTTTGTAGTGAACTCATCCCCGTATAGCGTTACGTTGGTGCGAGGGGAATGTCTCGGCAGCATGGAACCCATCGAAGACGAACAAGTTGTGGATCAACCCGATGACATGCACTGCTCAAGTTCCAGTACGCTTAGTGCTGTTTCGACATCTGCTTTATCATTCGATGATGTATTCGGTCCCTCTATTCCCGACAACCTTGCGCCAGGCCAGCGTTCCCAGCTTCTGGGCCTGTTGGAAGAATTGCGGTCTTCTTTTGACGTCGCCCAACTTTCTCTCGGCCGCACATTCACCGTTACACATCGCATCGACACAGGCACACAGCCACCACTGCGGCAACGTCCATATTGCGTATCTCCCACAGAACGCCATGTAATCAATGAGCATGTCGACGACATGCTTTGCCGCGATGTTATTCGACCCTCTAGCAGCCCCTGGGCGTCTCCTGTCGTTCTCGTCACAAAGAAGGACGGTTCTGTGCGGTTCTGTGTGGACTATCGACGCCTCAACAAGATCACTCGTAAGGACGTGTACCCACTACCGCGGGTAGATGACGCGATTGACAGCCTGCAAGGAGCAGAAGAATTCTTTTCATCCCTCGATTTGCACTCGGGGTACTGGCAAGTACTTATGGCTGAGGACGCTCGACAGAAGACCGCTTTTGTCACCCCCGATGGCTTGTACGAATTCAACGTCATGCCGTTTGGGCTGTGCAATGCGCCCGCCACCTTTGAGCACATGATGGATACTGTTCTGCGTGACCTGAAATGGCACACGTGCCTGTGCTAGCTCGATGACGTCGTCATTCTTGCTCCGGACTTCTCGACGGATCTTCAACGCCTACGGCATGTTTTAATGCGTCTGAGTTACGCCAGTCTGCAACTGAACCTAAAGAAGTGCCGATTTTCAGCTCGGCAGCTGACAATACTCGGCTACGTCGTGTCCAAGGATGGAATTCTCCCTGATCCAGCTAAGCTTCGGGCCGTGGCAGAGTTCCCCAAGCCGACATCCGTCAAGGAACTGCGCAGTTTCGTAGGGCTGTGTTAGCTACTTTCGGCGCTTCATTCGAAACTTCGTGACTATCATATCGCCGCTGACAAAGCTCCTCGGAAGTAACGGGCCTCTTCATTCGTGGTCATCACAGTGCGAAGACGCTTTCACAACGCTCCGCCGTTTGTTGACGTCGTCTCCCATACTTCCTACGACCCTACGGCCCCTACAGAGGTGCACACGGATGCCAGTGGTGTCGGCCTTGGCGCTGACCTTGCGCAGCGAAAACCAGGGTTCCCAGAATATGTCGTGTCGTATGCAAGCCGTACGCTTACTAAGGCCGAGACTAATTACACTGTCACTGAGAAGGAATGTTTGCCAATCGTCTGGGCCCCTACAAAGTTCCGACCTTATTTGTATAATCGCCCATTTGACGTCGTCACCGACCATCACGCACTATGCTGGTTGTCGTCATTGAAAGATCCCTCAGGTCGTCTCGCCCGGTGGGCACTTCGCCTGCAAGACTACGACATCCGCGTGCTGTACCGCAATGGAAGGCAACATTCTGACGCCGACGCCCTGTCGCGCTCTCCCTTGCCTGACGACAATGCCCACAACTCAGCGTCTAACCTTGCCATTTCTTTATTAGCATTCATACCATTGCTACTGAACAGCGCAAGGATTAATGGATCGCCTCGCTGATAGACTTGCTGGCTGATCCATCCACTCCATCCACTCGCGTGTTGCGTCGTCAAGCCCACCATTTCGCCGTTCGGGACGACCTCCTCTACAGGCGCAATTACAACGGTGACGGCCGCCAGTGGCTACTAGTCATACCACGCAGTATGCGCTCTGACATATGCGAGTTCTTTCATTCCGATCCACAATGTGCGCAATCTGGGGTATCGAAGACTTACCACCGCATTCGCGAACGCGCGGCATGTACTGCTACGTGCAGAAATTCGTTCGCTCCTGCATAGAATGTCAGCGCCGCAAAACTTCAACGCACCTGTCACCGGAAGGTCTGCAACCTCTACCTTGCCCTGCCAGGCCGTTTGGGCGCGTTGGTATCGATTTGTATGGGCCACTTCCACTAACGTCGGCTGGTAACCGCTGGGCCATTGTTGCTGTGGACCACCTCACGTGATACGCCGAAACGGCCGCTTTCCCCACAACTACAGCGAGCGATGTGGCCTCCTTTCTGCTCCAACGATTCATTTTGCGACACGGTCCACCCCAGGAACTGCTCAGTGACCGAGGCCGCGTCTTCCTGTCAGAAGTCGTCGAAGCCATTCTTAAAGAGTGCAACATTGTTCACTGTATAACTGCTGCTTACCACCCGCAGACGAATGGCCTCACCGAACGCTTCAACCGTACGCTCAGCGACATGTTCTCCAAGTACGTCGCCACCGATCATACAAATTGGGATTCCATTCTACCCTTCGTCACCTACGCACATAATACCGCCCCTCAGAGCACCACTGGCTTTTCACCTTTCTTTTCATTATATGGAAGGCACCCGTCGCACACCATCGACACGATACTTCCGTACAAGCCAGATTCGTCTGAGTGGGTGCCTATTCCTGCTACAGCCAAGCTTGCTGAAGAGTGTCGAGAGCTTGCAAAGACCTTTACTGCGCACGATCGATCAAGAGCGGCAAAAAAGCATTCGTGCTGACGCCAGCTCTACTGCGCCCACGTTCCTCCCTGAAGCACTCGTCTGGCTCTCGATGCTTACCACTGCAACTGGCCTATCTTGTCGAAGGCGCCAACAAGACGAGCAACGTGGCTACGCTCCAAAAGAATTTCGAAGCTTCCGTCCAACCATGAACTACCTACGACCACCCTCCCAATCGTCCTATTACCGTTCACCGTCTCCTACCTATCATACTGACATGCCTGGTAATACCCGTACGTCCCGCTGCAGGTCACCTTCACCCAATCGCCGTTCAGTGTCGCCTCTGCGTCCCGCCTCCCACTCAACGAACGCCCACGCGAAAAACTCTGAGTGCCCAAATACAAATACTATTGCCCAAATACAAAGGCCCCTACCGTGTCGTCAAATGCACTTCCCCTGTCAACTACTTGATTTAACCAATCGAACCATCTTCGGACATGCGCCGTCGAGGATGCAACATTGTTAACGTAAAGCGTCTCAAGGCCTATCATGACCCCCGAATCGTAACCATCTGTTAGGTCGCCAGGTGGCTCCTTTTTCGTACCCGGGGTAGTTGTGGCAAAGCCTTTGAACAGTGGGTCGTCCTCTCCAGTGCCTTCTAATGGGTCGTCCTTTTCATAAGAAGAGCAGCTCGTATAGAGAGTCGGTCCCCGCATTGACTGTCGCTGTCGTGGATCATCGACAAGTGTCCGCCAATGTACTATAAAATTTATTAGGATTTCGGTTATGTCAAACAAAAAAAAGCCATTGTGCTTAGATTTAAATGCATGTTAAGGAACCCAATTTAATGTCTGCTGTGGGTGTGTAGTAGTTAAGGTGCCCGGCTGCTGACCCGAAGGTTGCAGGTTTGATACCAACTGCAACGGTTGCATTTTGGTGGAGGTGACGGTATGGAGAGCCGTGCAGGGTCAGTGCAGGTTAATTGGACACTGAAGAGGAACGATGAGTTGTTTTATATTGATAAACTGCGATCTGAGAACTCTAGTCACGAGTTTCACTCTCGTAAGTTCATTATCGGCAGAGAAAATCAAGCTCGATGTTGAGTTTTTAAATTTCATGCAGTAATTTCTGCGCGGGACGTAAAAAGTTCCACAATGTACTTTTTGTATTTTCGCAACATTGGTTCAATGAAATTTGCTGAGACTTTGTATGATAGGTCTATGGCACCCACAGATTAGAATGTACTTCAATGTAATCGATTAGGAAGCTACGTGGGACCCTGTAGATGCCTTCAAAAATTGATGATGTCATAGTGTTTGGCTCGGGAGTCTCAAGGTGGCATCTCCATGCGTAGATTTTCTTCGCGTGTTTTCTCATTTACCAAGTGTTGTGTCGCAGTTAGAGTGGTGTTTTCAGGGTTGTAAAATTGCACTTCAGATAGTCAAAATTTTCATAGCCCTCTACTATGGTGTCTCATTGGTTTTGGGATGTATAAACCTAGATACTAGATAAGTTTTCTGCTGTGGCATATCTTATAATCATATTGTGGTTTTGGGGCATAAAACGACTGCAATTATATTTTATTGTAAAAATGATTGCATTAAGATGTCTTCTAAACATCTATCATTGTTGTGATCGCAGCCTCCTGATCTAAACATTCTCATCTTTTGAACGTTGAATTACAATGGCAGGTCGTGAGTATTGCGCTGGATCACAAACGGAGCGTGCTGCTCCGACTGAGATTGCTGTCTTCAAATCTGCGTTTGGAACGCGTAGATTTTGTGTAGACATATTTCCAGTCGAATCTGCAGATTTTGGCAAAGTAAGTTTTCTTGCTCCTTGATGCAATCCAGATCTGACAACCACTCCCGTCCTGCCATTGGGATAGGACTGCTCCACAGGGAAGAGAAAAGTTGGATCGGCTATTCGAATTCAGCATAATGCTATGCAAGGCTCTTAAGATGCTGACATGCATGTGTGCCAACCTCTGACTGCACTCTTAGGGCAAATTGGTTTGCCCCTAGAATACATATGTTTTGGAAGGCAATAGTCCAGTATTTTTTTGAGGTGTTTCTTCGGTGCTGAAAATTGAGGTGCCCCACACTGCGGTATTCCTCGTAACCACAAGTGCTGAAGATTGGGAAAGTTGGTTCATTGTGCTTTAACTGGTATAGTGCATTATGGGAAGGAAAAAAACTGGCTGAACAGACTGACACAAGAGGACAGAGCGCTAACTTCCAGCTGAGCTTTATTGGCGAAATGCATCAAATACATTTATAATGAAGGAATGATGACAACGAAAGAGAACAACAAGCATCATCGCAAAGTAAGGCACCACAAGATCGGCGCTCGAGCTCCTCCATCTTCCTCGTCCTGTTGCTATCTCGAATCTTCCACCTGCCCGTTTGGTTCACCCAATAAACCTCTTTACATTTGGTGGATCGTGCTGGGTAACCACATCGCTACAACCTGGAACTCCGATCCCGCACCTTGCCATCGACCATGCAAGTTGACGCCCAACAAACAATACCTCTCGCGGCGGCTAGTTGCCCCGACCCGGTTCATCAGGGAGACCCCCTATCTTTGCGGGCACCGAAGACCAGGACGTCGAGGACTGGCTATCGTCATACGAGAAAGTCAGTGGACCCAACAGGTGGGATGACGCTGCTAAGTTAGGCACTGTCAATTTTTACCTCACCGACGTGGCCAAGCTGTGCTATACGAACCACGAAACTGAGTTCGCGAATTGGTCCGCCTTCAAGGAGGCGATATGTGCCGTTTTTGGTCGTCCTGCCTTACGGAAGCTATGCGCCGAACGACGTCTGCGCACGCAAGCACAGGAGCCAGGGGAAACTTTCATATCATATATAGAAAATGTGATCGATCTCTGCCGGCGCATTGATGCTTCCATGAGCGAGAGTGCGAAGATACAGCACATTATGAAGGGCGTCGACGATGACAATTTCCAGATGCTTCTCGCGAAGTCTCCTAGCACTGTGGCAAAAGTAGTGACTTTGCGCCAAAGCTATGTTGACGATGCCTTCGACTAGCACCTTCTGAAATTAAACTGTTAGCCTACAACACGTACGTGAGATCTGTTCTTGAATATGCGAACATTGTTTGGTTCCCGTACACAAAAAAACATATTGCGAAGCTAAAAGGCGTGCAAAGAAAAGCTGTTCGATTTATTTTTAACAAGTTTAGGCAAACAGACTCACCAACTGAAATGCTCGAAGAAGCGGGCATGCTAACGCTGCATAAACGAGCAAGACTAGCACGCCTACGATTCATGTACCAGCTACGCCATAAGCAAACCAACATCGATGCCTCCAGGTACATTACACTTCAACAATCACGACCCACCCGTAAGAAGCACCCCGAATTGCTACAAGTATACGCATTCCGTACGGAATGTTTCAAACACTCATTCTTTCCAGCATCAATAAGGGAATGGAACAGCTTAGCAGCTATGATTACTAGCAGCAATTCTTTAAATATTTTTTCACGTCTTGTTGAAGAACATTTGCGTTTGGAACCCTAATATTGCGCTATTATGGTCATCTTTGCAAAATCCATTGTTTTAGACTGTGTTATTTTGACTCTTTCACACTGTAATCATTTGGATATAGTACAATTACTGTTAGAACTTTGTTGTTAGAATTTGGTTAGAATTTGTTTGAATTTGATTGTTAGAAATTGTGAGAACTTGGTAGCATCAATGTAACGCGTATCCTAAACGATGTATAACTTACGGATGTTTTTATTGTATGCTTTTATTGTGTGTCTTCCCGATGTCCTTTCTGCGAAAATCCCGACAAGGGATTGGCAGTATTTTTAAATAAATAAATAAATAAATAAATAATTGCGGAGGCAACGAGCTCAGACACGATGCTCATTCCAGACAATCCAACCAGTGACCGCACTGGACGTTATGACTGACCAGACAAACCTTCTCGCACAAATGAAAGACTTCGTGCGGGAGGAAGTGGCTCGGCAGCTTTTTCTGCTGCCTTTTGCTCAACGCCAGGAGCTCTCGCAGCAACAGCCACTGTGACACCCACCACCATTCGATCCCATGCTCCGACATGTGGTACAAGAGCAGATTTCCGAGGCTATGCCGGTGCCCTTGCATCAGCCCCCCGTTACCGCGCCTCTTACTTACGCTGAGGCACTAAAGAGGCGGCAGCCACACCAGCCCCAACTCAGCCGTCCACCGCCTGGGTTCCTCCCATTGCCACCACAGCCTCAACTCACCTGTCTGCCGCATGGGCTGCTCCCCTCGTTGCCAATACTTGGAGAACGCGCGATAACTGGCCCATCTGTTTTGCATGCGGTGGTCTCGGCCATATCACCCGATACTGCCGTCGTCGCGTGCCAGGATACACAGACGCCCGGTCACAGAACAGCTTCATGGTCCTTCCTCCATCTCGTCTGGAAAATTCTGGCCCTCAGTCAAGCTCGTCTTCACGGGAATGTCCGCATACTATGTCTGGTCGCTCACCTTCACCCCGTCGTCACTCCCCGTCACCCATGCGTCGTCGGCCAGCTCCTGAACACGAGGGAAACTAACCACCGCAGTTCAGGAGGCAAGAACTGCGCTGTCGAAATGCTGAAGTCCTCGCACATTGCCGTCGAATATTGTCGAAGTTTTTGTAGAGGGCACTCGAGCATATGCTCTAGTGGATACCGGTGCTGCCGTTTCCATGATAGACGCTAAACTTTGCCGCAAGCTCTGAAAAGTGACTACGCCTCTTAATATGATGTCCTTGCAAACAGCGAATGGGGACCCGGTTCAGCCTGTAGCCGCCTGTACTGTCCGACTGATGATCGCGAAGGACCACTACAATGTTGAGTTTATTGTCCTTTCGTCATGCTCACACGACATCATACTCGGATGGGATTTTTTGTCGCGTAACCATGCCGTTATTGATTGTGCAAGATCGGAGCTTGAACTTTTCCCCTTTTTACGACCAACCAACTAGCTGCATTCAGCCCTCCGTACACAAACTCGTCGTCAAAGAAGGCACTGAAATTTTTCTGACAGCAGCTGTGTTGCTCCCCGTGTTCTGTGACGGCATTAGGAACGAAGCTGCATTCTTTGAGCCATGAAGCCTCTTCCTTAGTCGAAGATCACTTCTTCTGCCTTATTCAACCCTCTCTATTTCTGAAGGAAACAGTGCTCTTTGCCTCATCAATCCCCTTCCGTATCCCGTCGAACTGTTTCAAGGTGAATCTCCTGGACACGTGCATGCCATTGATAACGAACAAATTTTTACCATGCCGCCAGATTGTTCCGGTGACTACGACGCCATCAGTGCCCTCAACCCTTCCAATATACCACCTTACGAGCTTTTCGATTCATCGATTGCCGACGGACTATCGCCATCTGAACGCTCTGAGCTCCTTCGGCTGCTCTACCAGTTTCGTAAATCCTTTGACATTCCTCAACCTACCCTTGGCCGAACTCCCAGTTTTTTTCACTGCATCGACACAGGTTCCAACGCGCCAGTACGACAGCGACCATACCGTGTTTCCGCCACGGAACGTCAGGTTATCATTGAGCAGGTTGACGATATGCTCAAGCGCGACGTTATCCGACCTTCCCAAAGTCCATGGGCATCGGCTGTCGTTCTCGTTAAGAAGAAGGATGGTACAATTCGCTTCTACGTTGATTACAGGCACTTAAATGAGATCACTCGCAAAGACGTGTACCCTTTGCCCAAGATTGATGACGCCCTTGATTGCTTACAAGGTGCCGAGTTTTTTTCGTCGTTAGATTTGCATTCAGGGTATTGGCAGGTGCCCTTAGCAGATGGTGATCGTCCAAAAAGAGACTTCATGACACCGGACGGGCTATATGAGTTCAATGTCATGCCCTTCGTCCTCTGCAATGCGCCGGCCACATTCGAGCGCATGATGGACTCGGTTTTGCGGGGTTTGAAATGGAACATATGCCTCTGCTACCTCGACGATATCGTCACCTTTGCACCCGATTTCGCAACACATTTTATACGCCTGAAACATGTCCTCACGTGTCTGAAGAATGCGCAGCTCCAACTGAATCCCAAGAAATGCCACTTCGCTGCTCGGACGCTCACCATTCTCGGTCACGTCGTATCAAAGGATGGCGTTCTTCCCGACCCGGCTAAACTACACGCTGTCGCTCAATTCTCCAAACTGACGACTGTAAAATAGTTACGCAGCTTCGTAGGATTGTGCTCCTACTTTCGTCGGTTTGTGCGCAACTTTGCCTCCATAATTGCCCCTTTGACTAAACTTTTAAGCAGGGCCAATGACATCTCATCATGGTCTTCCGAATGTTATCACGCATTTACCACTTTTCGCCGTCTCCTGACATCACCGCCTATATAGCGGCACTATGATCCCACGGCTGCAACTGAAATCTATGCAGACGCCATCGGTGTCGGTCTCGGTGCAGTTCTCGCTCAACGCAAGCCTGGATCCCCTGAGTATGTCATCGCCTACGCCAGCAAAACGCTCAACAAGGCTGAGGTAAACTACACTGTTACCGAAAAAGAGTGCTTAGCCATACTTTGGGCAATTGTGAAATTTCGCCCATACTTTATGGCCGCACCTTTGCTGTAGTTACAGACCATCATGCCTTATGTTGGTTGTCGTCGCTGAAGGATCCATCAGGTCGTCTTCCTCGTTGGGCTCTGCGACTTCAAGAGTATGACATCCGCGTCGTGTACCGTTCCGGTCTCCAACATACCGATGCTGATGCGCTCTCACGATCACCACTGTCCGCTGAGGTTGCCTCTATATCTTCTATAGAACACGCGCTGTCCGCTCTTGACATCGACACAATGACCTCTGCACAGCGCGACGATCCATGAATAACTTCCCACTACTCGAGCAATGCGACGCCAGGCTTCGCACTTCACCATTCGAGGTGGCCTCTTGTACCGGCGCAATTACTCACCAGACGGCAGGAAGTGGCTGCTTGTTATTCCCCGAAAGCTGCGCTCTACAATCTGTACATCATTTCGCTCTGACCCGCAATATGCTCACGCCGGTGTCTTCAAGACCTACGAACGTTTAAGGAAGCGGTACTACTGGCGTGGGATGTTTACTTTTGTTCGAAAGTTTTATTCGCGGCTGCCACGAGTGTCAACGACGAAAACAGCCACCGAATGCAGGAGCAGCTCCACTACAGCCGCTTGCGTGCCCTGACCGCCCATTCGATCGCGTCGGAATCGACCTTTATGGACCACTGCCATTAACCACAGCAGGTAACCGGTGGGCTATCGTTGCTGTAGATCACCTGACACGGTACGCCGAAACCGCTGCTCTTCCTACGGCGACCGCTCAGGACGTCACATCTTTCATCCTCCATCAGTTTGTGTTGCGTCACGGCCCTCCTCGCGAGCTCCTCAGTGACCGGGGCCGTGTATTTATATCCGACGTAATCCAAGCACTTCTCCGTCATTTCCATATTGTACACCGGATGAGTACTGCTTACCACCCTCAGACGAATGGCCTGACTGAGCGGTTTAATCGGACCCTGGGTGACATGCTCGCGACGCATGTGACATATGACCAAACGAACTGGGACCTGGTTCTTCTGTTTGCGACCTACGCGTACAACACCGCTACCCAAGTCACCACCGGCTTTTCCCCATTCTACCTTCTATACGGACGTCAACCATCGCACACAATTGCCACTTTGCTGCCATACGGACCAGATGTATCTGAGTGCACGACCGTGTCTGAAGCCGCCCGTCACGCCGAAGAATGCCGCCAACTAGCGAAGCAGTTTACTACGGCTGACCAGCAACGCCAGAAAAAGGTCCGCGATGACGACCACCTTCCTGCCGCAGAGTTCTCCCCTGGAACCCTTGTATTTCTGTATGTACCACCCTGTGCACCTGGTTTGTCTATCAAGCTATTTTCAAATTACTATGGTCCATACCGCGTGGTAGAGCGCACATCGCCCGTCAATTACGCCATTGAACCGCTTACGCCACTCGGTGACAATCGTCGGCGTGGACCTGATATTGTTCATGTGGATTGCTTGAAGCCATACTTCGACCCGCTCGTTCCCACCTGTTAGATCGCCAGGATGGCTTCATTTTTCTCGACGGGGGCAATTTTAATGAAGGAATGATGACAACAAAAGGAAACAACAAGCATCACCGCAAAGTAAGGCACCACTAGATCGGCACTCGAGCTTCTCCATCTTCCTCGTCCTGTCGCTATCTCGAATCTTCCACCTGCCCACTTGGTTCACCCAATAAACCTTTTTACACACTGACTTTTGCAAGTATAGAAAAACACCAGAACAAAATGCCTAGATTAGAGACAGCAGCATCATAGTGTCACAAACCAGTTTCATAGACAGTTTGTGTGATTAAGGAAAGACACGCCATGTCTCGATAAAGCCAAAGAAGGCTGTCTAATCTTGGCGTTTTGTTCGGGTGCTTTTGTATGCTTGTGCAAGTCTACATATTTGATGCATTTTCCCAATAAAGCTCGGTTGAAAGTTAGTGTTCTGTCCTCTTGTGTAGATCTGTTTGACTGTTTTTTTTTCATTCCCATAGTGCGCTATACCAGTTAAAGTAACTGACAACCACATTGCAGTTGTGGTGGGCGAAATCAAAGAATTAAGTTAATTGCATCAGGTTTTTGAAGGGATTAATGTAAGCAGCGACACAGTGCACAGTTGTCACAGTAGTGTCAGTGGTGCTGTAAAAACCTTATGACTCATTCGTAGTATTTGAAGGCTATGGCTTCAGCGACTACCAAGATGCTGTAGGACCCCAAACAACTGCATTCACAGCATTCACGTTTTGAAAAAACTTTAATGATTCATGGCTGCAACCATAACGACTGCACAAAGTCACATGACTACAGCAGCTTACGTACAAACGAATACCATATTTTCAGGAAGTCGAAAACACTGCGATCATCTTCATCTGGAAGACGTAAAAGAACACAATTTTTTTACAATACTGCTAATTGCGAAGCTCCTTGTGAATTATTTCTGTTTCTGGCTTTTTTGAGCTAAAATTCGAACCAGAAGCCTATCATATTGTGTACATGTAGTTTCTTCTTAGTTACACACTGTCATCTATAATAGTAGCGGCTGTGATGGCACAATAAACATTTAAATATTTTGCATAGTGAGCACATTTTGGTTGGGGTGTAAAGCTATCGGGCAGCATGTTTCAGTCATGGGCATGTTACTAGTAAAAAGTACCAGTGTTACAGTTACCTAAGTAAAAAAAGTAGCTCTGTTACAGTTACAGTTACCGAGTTTCCAAAAGTAGCCTGTTACAGTGACAGTTACTCTGAAAAAGTGATGCTGTTACTTTTCCGTTACTGTACAAAATATGTAATAGATAACAAAGTGATAGAATTTATTTAATGAAAACAAAGGCATGCGCGGGTAGTCAAAATTGCACATGGTAAAATCTTAAACCAAGGAAACCTAAAAGATGGCTCAACACCAGCCGTGTTTGTGTACGCCTAATTTTGTTGCATCAATTTATTTGTTCATGCACCGTTGGTGAAAATGGACTTAATTTGCAAATAATAATAATAAACGTCCTTGGACTCTAGAAGGAGAAAGTGTAGTTGATGCATTTGAACAACAGCATTATCCTAGGACGTTTATTAGCGATATCCAGAAGCGCTAGCTAAGAGGAATGGGGAACGCGTCATGAGTGAAGACAACGTCGAATGTGTATGTTTTCGATGTTCAAGGTGTATTGGACTCTGGTCGGAGGCCGCTACGTCCGCTGGGCGCAAAAACGTGTTCGTGAATTACAAGCACGATGTGGGGATTGCAACGCGACTTAACATCGATGGAATTGGCAGGAAAGGATCGACAAATGGAATATTGCTAAAGCAACTCATGCTACGCATTCTAGGACAGAGTTTGCTGAACACTGCTGGACAACTGGACATAGTTTTGACCTAAGCAATGCGATGATGCTGACGCGTGAATGAAGTTGGGGTGGGGGGGGGGGAAAGAAAAGTGTGAGTCGGAGTTAACCTTTTACAATCAGTTCCGAAGAGGCTTTAAAGAATTATTTGCTTGTTGAGAATAAGTTAAGAATTATTCGCTAGTTTAAAGAATTATTCGCTATTATTTGTGGCTCTCAACCGTATTGGGCTCTGCTGCTTTCAAGCCGCCCGTCGAGCAAGATTATCTCGGAGCCTCGGACGAATGAGACTAAACTTGGCGTCCTAATGATTCGCCGATACACCAGGAGCAGGGCTAGCAGCTCAACTGACCAATAGGATATATATGTGAAAAAAAAAAACGGACGTGAACTTAGCCTTTGCGACCTCCACTCTTTAGCTGCGAGAGGAGCGGTGTTGTGGAAAGGTGAAAGATGAAGAGGAAATGAGAAAGTAACTGTAACGCTGTTTCCCCTTACAGTTACTGCGTAAGAAAGTAACAGTGTTACATTTACAAGTTATTCTAACCTATATGTACTTAGTTGCAGTTACAAGTTACTGAAAAAAGTAACTAGTTACCAGCAACATATAACTAGTAACTAATTACTGCCCAAGACTGGTGTGCTTGCTTGGCAAATGAATATATGTGGCATGGTTGCATGCATATCTAAAGATATTATCAAAGTTTTTTTTTTAAGTAGCTGTGCATAAAATAGCACTCGTCAACCACAGGCGACTGTCAACCACTGCATGTTACTTCAGCCTGTTTGAAACATGATGTACACATTTGTACACATTTCCCAAGCGAGCATTTGGCACTCGTTGAAAAGGGCCACGACATGGTCATCCAGCAATTCGTGGTTTTCAGCTAAAACTAGAAGTAGAGGGCCTCTTACAACCATACAGATGTGAAAAGTGTGCTGCAAAAGAATATTTCAGTGCAAAACAGCCAATAGAAATCATCAGCGGTTAATGACGCCCACCGCCTGCGATTGCCGTTGTGCTATATGGTGCTTGTGATGTCACGTGCAGCGAGAAGCGGTGCCATCGTCTCCTACCACACTTTCAGCCTTCCGCCACACCTTCAGATTTTTTGCCTGATCGGAATGAACATAACTGATAGCGTATCGCTCAAATATTTTGAGCTTCAGCGTTTGTCATTCACATTCAGAGAATATTACAGTCTCCAGATTAGACCGTTTTCTAACTCGGCACTGATTAAGATTAGTACTGAAAAATTGCCATATTGCCACCTTCTATTTCTTGCTATAAAAATTGGGTACCTTAGAAACTTGTGCAATATTTGACACATTTACTGGCAGTGCATCAAAATTCATGCATAAAGAGTTTAGCTGGTGGTTAGAGCATTACTTTTAAACTTAAATTCTAATTTCTCAAGTCAAAATATTTGTAGCAGCTCTTTGCCTGCTGTGGCAAGTGCTGTCGGACGTAGCATTTTATGGCGACCATGCATTTCTCTCCCCCCCCCCCTAAGAAACATCTTTTTTATTTATTTTGTTCATTTATTAAGTACCTGCTTTGCCAAGAAGCATTAGAGTACGGAGGGTAAATTACATAAATATTAGCTCATAACAATACATTCTTAAAGCATGAAAAAAAACGTCATTTGAATATATATAGACAGTGTCAGGTGGCAGTGTGTTCTAGTCTCGTATAGTACGAACAAAGAAGGATTAGGGGTAAGCATCACCCTTACAAGGTAGCTCACATACTTTAAGATGATGATCTCGTATTTGAGAAACTTAATAGTTTTTTGCTTTCTGTCATACTAAGTATATTTTTCATACAATTGCCAATGATAAGCTGAACTGCTCTATTCTGCTCTTTTACAGGTTTATTAACAAGTTCTTTGCACAGGAGTCCCAGCAAACACACGCATTGTCTAGTATGCTGTGGACATGTGTAAAATACAACGGCTTTTGTGAGTTCCTGCAGTAAGCTATCGAAGTTTCATTTAAGAAAATTTGGTGCTGTTATAGCCTTGTTTCTAACATGAGTACAGTGTCTGTTCCTCTTCAGATCAGCAGTGAAAAATACACCTATACATTTATATCCTGCGACTTCTTGAAGAGTGGCATCCCATTGTGTTTGCTGTCCATTCAATTGATTTTGTAAAAAGCTACAGTAAAATTAATTACGATAATAAATATTCTACAGTTTGGTTAAATGACCACCAGTAACAAATAGCTTCGGTGTAGCGTAACATCGCTCGGAAATGTAACCTTCTTCTTTGATCTCAAAATGGCCCAGGTTTGCGATAAAGATAATGAAGTTTCACAGTGCTTAAAGGTGCTGCCGATGAAGGCGTGGGTCTGTCCATCCCTTGTATGTATGTATGTATGTATGTATGTATGTATGTATGTATGTATGTATGTATGTATGTATGTATGTATGTATGTATGTATGTACGTACGTACGTACGTACGTACGTACGTATGCGTGCATGCGTGCATGTATGTATATATGTATGTATGTATGTATGTATGTACCTACGTACGTGACCGCCTATAGTTCCACCTTTGCCAGCTGCTCCCACTACGCTCTATCACCGACCCACCACTTCACCGACCATGAAGCAAATACTGTTGAGAAGTAGCCAATATGAAATGCAACATGGTCGTGTACTTGTATCCAGATGCACGTTAAAGAACCATAGATTGCCTCACAGTGACCATTCCTTGTTCGTACGTGACCACCTTTAGTTCCACCTCTGAAAACTGCCCACTACTTCGTCCTTGCAAACACCCCACTATGCCCTATCGCCAATCCATCACCTCATTGACCATTAAGCCGTTATAATGAAGAGGGAACGGAAGCAACATATACTACCACTTATGAACTGTAGATTTTATTGTATAAATATATACAGTATTTGTATATATAACCCTCCAGCGCTTCCCCCCACTCATCATCATTCACTCTGTGGATATGCAGTGATATGCTTTGCTTGATAGCTATATAATATGTGTAGGCACACGGGGTACCAAGGCGTATTTACGACATATTTACATTATGCCCAAGCGTAAGCCAAGACGAAGACGAGTGCGCCTCACACCCAAAATCAAAGTTTTCCTTGGTGTTCGTCTTGCTTCTTCAGCGTGGAATAATATATTATTAGGTCAATATGCTGCTTATGACCTTGTTTCAATCATGGTGTTTTCTATGCAATGTTTAAATAAAAGAAAGTAGTGCTCACAAACTGTGTTGTCTATGTAGTGTTGGAAATGTACTTTCATGCTCATCTATGTAGCTTTTAAACTTAAAAAACAGGTAAACAAAAGCGATATAGCTCACCCATTTCTGACCTCTCCTTTCTTTCTGCATGTGCAAACAGAAAGAGTTCATCATTAGTATATAAAACAAAGTTCGATTCAATCATAAGCCTAGAACACAAATACAAGAACACTGTAGTGGTGTAATGGCTACGGTGTCTCGCTGCTAAGTTGAGGACGCCAATTGGATTTCTGCATTCGATTGGAGCAAAATTAAGAAGAAAAAAATGTCTACGTACTTATATTTAGGTGCCCATTAAAGGACCCTAGACGGTGATTATTCTTCTATTGCTCTCAACTATGAAATCTCAACTGCGCAATATAATATGACTATGTACCACAACTTACGCTTGAATGAATTCCATACTTTGAGGAAGTCGAAAACACTGTGAGCATCTTCATCTGAAAGACGTAAAAGAATATTACACAAGTTGTTAAGATTACTGTTTGTTTTTAAGGTGCTTGTAAATAATTTATGTTGTATTTTTTATAGTCATAACCAGTAAGCTAGCATGTTGTGTGCATTTAGTTTTTTCCAATCACATACTGCCACCTGTAATATCATTACTTCTGATGGTACAATAAATATTTAAATATTTTCTTAGCCAGCATGCATTTGGTGTACAATGTTGTCAGGCAATGTGCTTGAATGTCAGCTGAATATACGCAGTATGATGGTTGACTGCACATGTGAAGATATTTTAAAATTGCATCAACAAGAATTTCATATTTCTCGTGAGAAGTTCAAGGTGCGATTGCTTCCCGTTGGGACGGCAGTCGCAGAAAGAGGTTGACCTGTACATGCAGGGCACAAAATTATTTAAAGGGGCCCTGCAACACTTTTTTAGCATAGTCAGAAAACGCTGCCGTTCAGTAGTAGACGCTCTAGAGAACTTGCGAGCCAAATGTTATAGCGCAGCACGCGGCCTGAAATTCACAATAAATTATCAAAGCTAAAAATTGCTTTCTCTTTCCTCAACAAATGACAGAAGACTCTCAAAAACCACATGTTGCTAACCCATATATCAGCCATTGGCTGATTTGAACCTGGTGCGCTCGGTCGTTACTGATATTTCCACGGGAGGCCTTCATTTGTCCACGAGTGCGTGCACGATCGCACTGAAAAAGCCGTGTATTTGAAGAAAAAAAAAAAGAAGTGCTCAAGGCCACTAGGCGCTCATGACCTTTTTTGTTTGCCCCTCCCATCCCTCCCTGTTTAGCTTCCAGCGCTTTCGTCGGGACGAGAGAAGAGAGAATGCAATTGCAGCATGTGACAAATCTTCGTAACCCCGCTCGTACTGGATGGATTCTTAAACTTTTTGTGGCGTTGAATTTGTGAGGCAATAAGCTCTGCAAGTGAGTTAATTCCATGGTTACTCAAAAAAGTGTTTAAGGGCCCCTTTAAGCAGCTTCGCGTGGAATCCTACTCAACTCCAGATGATTGTCACGCACCACAGGTTTCTTCAGCCAGCTTGAAACATGACTTACACATTTGTGCGCGGTTCCCGAGTTTGGCACACGGATGATTTCATGGTCCTCTATATTGCTGCCGTGCGATCACCTTGCCCAAGGCTCTACGATCTTAGACAGGCGATTCGATGTACCAGCTTGAAGGAACTTATGCATACCCCCCTGTAGTGGTGTTGTGGTCATGGCACTCCACTGCTCAACCGATGGTAACGGGATCAAATCTTAGCAGTGGCGGCAGCGTAAAGATGGCGGCAAAATGCCAACGGTGTGCGTGCTTAGATTGAAAAAACCCAGAGTGGCTGGAAAATTCCGTAGCCCTTCACTGCGGCGTCTCTCAAAACTATATATAGTTTTGTGGTGTAAAATCCCAAAAATTATTTGAGAGCCATGCTAAAGCATCAATTTTTGTCTGGTCAGAATTAGATATACAGTAGAGTCTTAATAAATGGAAATCTGTTGAACGAAGCTACAGCCTAAATGGGACAATTGCCTCTGATATGTTTCATTTTGGCCTGCTAATCTGCGCTCACGTTTATCTCTCAGTAAACGGAACTCCTGTCAAATTGAACATACTTTTCCCAGCACCTTTATGTTCCATTTACTGTAGCGGACAGCACATTGCCGAGGGTTTCCAGCCTGAGAGGTCATTATTCATATTCAAGCACAGAACTTGACTGTATTCTGAGTGATAATTTTCAGACTTAACACTAATTAAGGTAACCGCTCAAAAATGCAAAAGTCGACCTACTATCACCTTCTCTATATATCGCAATAGTTTGCCGAGTGCATCGGAAGAACGTTATGTAAATTTGACACATGTACAGAAGGTTCATCATGATTCACGTCTAAAGAGTTTAATCCAAGCTGCCGCTCTAAGCAGTGCTTCTCAAGTCTAATATTTTCTGTTGAAATATTTGTGGCAGCTTCTTGCCTCTTGCATTGTTGCAGTAAGCATCATCCGATTACGCATTTTTCGTGGACCACGCGTTTCAATAATAAACATATAGTTGGGTTTATAGTCTTGTCAGCCTAGTGTACGTTTTTTTAGTGCGCCATTCTTTAGCTGTACTCACCCTTTTTGTAAACGCAGTCGCATTCATTGTGACTATTGCATCTAGCTTGCAGCAGTACTTTATGAGGACCTTTATATTTGCACTCATCCACACACGCTTTGTAGCTGCATTCTGTAATTCGCAGACAGAAACACGTTGAAGCGCAGGTTTACCGTTGGGCATTGCTGAGCAGCGTACTAATTTACGAGTAGCGCATGAATTCGTGCTTGTTGATACACAGTCATAGCAAAAAACTGAGAGAAAAAAAACAAGGAATTGACAATAGAGGACAGCACTCCGTCCCGTCTCTTCCTAGAGTTATTCAATCACACGAGTTGCGAAACTCCCCATAGGTTCTATGTATCGAAATCTGGACACGTCATTGTCCCCCCCCCCCCCCCCAGCCCCCTGTTGATCTGCTCGCCCACTGTTAAACGCATTATTTGTATTTAGTATTGTTGATCCCAGGTGGCGTGACAGTCGGCTACCTTCCGAAAAACGAGCCGACTGCGTGTTTGTATTTGGGAATGCCGTTTTGCAACTGGTATGAATGGTCTCTTCCTAGTCATTCTCGCGGCATTTTTTACGATTAGTAATTTACGAGTTCTCATAAAAACAGGATCAGAGGTGGCTGTAATCTTGTTTGCTCGTAATTTGTTGTATTGTCCATATTTGTTACACAAAAAGACACGAAACCTACGTGTCAACGATAATTTGCAGGTAGTTTATTCTAAAAGCGTGTGTATTGTGAGAATGTGCGGAAATCCTTTTAGTCGGAGTATTGTTTTTTCAAGTTATGTTGAAAACTTTATCGTATGAATATTTGCTGGTGATCTCAGCTACAGGTAAAAGTAAAAGTAAATTCAAGATCACTGTACAGTAGACACACCTTAATTCTAAAAGGCTAAAGGGGATGGCTATAGTAGTCACTTCGGTATGCGGATTTATTGCCTTTTAATACAAGACTAAAGAAAAATGAATATTCACTAACTTGTTTGAATCCACCTGAATAACCATAGTTTTTGGCTGTAAATCTCTGAATTACACAACCTTGCAGTGAAAAGTGCAAAGTTTCTTAGCGCTTAAAGGTACTGCCATTAACTTTTTTCCTCCAAAGGCTATATATTATCTTAATATGCTGGTAATGACATTGTTTTATTCACGACTTTTTTCTGTGCAACGTTTACACAAATAAAAGCCGTGCTTCCAAACTGTATCGTCTGCGCAACATTGGAAATCTAGCAGCATGTTGATGTGTCCAGCTTGAATACAAAAAAGGCGAAAGTAATATAGCTCACCCATTTCAGATCTCTTCATGCTTTCTGCTTGCACAAAGAGAAAGAGTTTATCATCAGCATTTGAAACAAAAATTTTGATTCAGTAATGAGCATATTAAGTAAATGCAGAAACACCTGCCATGGTAGTTAAATCACAAAGGTGTATCGGTGGTAAGCTAGCGCATGCAGATTCGATTTCCAGTCATTCGTTCAGCTGGAGCTCAGTGAAAAAATGCCCCTGTACTAGGATTTATGCACATCTTGAATAACGCCAAAATGGTCAGGACTAATCCATTGTCCTCAAATATGGAGTGCCTCACGATCCTGTCAGGGTTTTGGCACGTGAAACCATTTAATTTGAAACATTCGAAACAATGGAAGTGGTGTGAAGAAGATTAATAATTGAAAATTATAGACATGAAGATACTGAGCAGTCAGTTAATAATAACCGAGCGCTGCAAAAAATGTTTTCCCCGCCGTATAATTAATAGAGTATATCTGAGTAGTCAAAAATAATTGAATACATCTGGACAGTCCCACTGGGATCCTATGAATTGAACGTTTTATCAGCTAAAAGCTGGAAATTGCTATGATTAAATGTCAGAAACCATGTTAAGGTTGCACGTTACATCATAGACATAGACAGTTTGCTTTTATTGTTTACACACTCGCACTTAATGCCAAAAGTGTTTATTGCTGGCAACTTTCTGGATGTTTACTATTCTGTTTACGATGTAAAGACATCAGACCTTTTCTCAGGGGAAAACCAAATAGGTTGATTCTTTTGGTAATATCGGTGTTAGAAACAACGTTATAATAATTTTTTTCGGAGTCACGCACACGTCACAAAATTGTACGTATTCGTGATTTTCTTGCAGTTGAGACATAAGTGCAAGTTTTTCTTTATTACATGAGAATTGACACTTTTTTAATGAATAGTTGTCCCTGCAATAAACATATTGTTAAGGCGTTTATTAACCGACACACAGCGAGTATGCACAATGGCGACAGTAACGGCCAAGCACGGGCTCTCAGCGTGAGCGGCATCCTTTTTGGGTAGACCCACTAGAAGGCACCTAATAGTTTGACCAATTTCAGCTTCTCTACAATTACCCCGGGGTCGAAGAGGGGCCGCCTGGGGACCTAACAGCTTGTCACTATGAGCGGGTCATAGTAAGCCTTCGGGCGCTCCACGTTGACTATGTCGCGCCCGCGACGGCGCATGTCCGAAGTTGGTTCAATTGGTTCGATCAGATAGTTGACCAGAGATGTGCGCTCGATGACATGGTAGGGGCTTTCGTATTTCGGGAGTAGTTTGGAAGAAAGGCCAGCTACAGAGGTAGGGATTGAGAGCCGTACAAGGGAACCGAAAAGAAACGTGGGCTCAGAAGTGGCGGAGCCATCACGAATACTCTTCTGCCGCTCTTGCTCATGCACCGTATAAGTCTTAGAAAGCTCTCGACACTCTTCAGCAAGCCTGGCTGTCTCAGAGATAGGTGCACATTCAGATGGATCTGGCGTGTATGGGAGTATCGTGTCGATATAGCGTGACGGGTGCCTTCCGTACAGCCAGAAAAGGGTGAAAACCTGGTTGTACTCTGAGGGGCGGTGTTGTAGGCGTATGTGATGAAGGGCAGTATAGTATCCCGATTCGTGTGGTTGGCGGCGACGTTCATCGAAAGCATGTCCCCGAGGGTGCGGTCAAAGCGTTCGGTGAGGCCATTCGTCTGGGGGTGGTAAGCAGTAGTTTAGCGGTGGACAAAATGGCACTCCGTGAGAATGACTTCGACTACTTCTGATGAGAAGACATGACCTCGATCGCTGAGAAGTTCTTGGGGTGGTCCGTGGGGCAGTATGAATTGATGCAGCAGAAAGGACGCAACATCGCATGCAGTAGCTGCAAGGAGAGCGGTGGTTTCGGCGTATCGCGTTAAATGGTCTACGGCAACGATGGCCCAGTGGTTACCAGCCGACATCAGAGGAAGTGGTCCATACAAATCAGTACCTACGCGCCCAAATGGACGGTCAGAGAAAGGTAACGGTTGTAGACCGGCGTGCGACATGTGTGCTGACGGTTTGCGGCGTTGGGAAGCGAGGCAAAAGCAAACGAACTGCTGCACGTAGTGGTACATCCCGCGCCAGAAGTAGCGTTGATGAATGCAGTGGTAAGTTTTCGATACCCCAGAGTGCGCGCATTGCGGATCAGAATGAAAATATTCACATATATCAGACTGCGGACTATGGGGTATCATAAGTAACCACTACCGGCCATCGGCGTCGTAATTGCTTCGGTGTAGGAGGCCGTCACGGTTGGCGAAATGGGGAGCTCGACGACGCAAGGCACGCGTGGATGGTGTTGCGGATGGATCAGAGAGCAAGTCAATCAGCGGGGCGATCCAATTATCATTTTGCCGTCCAGTAGCGAGGATGTCAACATCGATGGTAGAAACAGCACTTGAGGTTACTGAGCAGAGCAAATCACCTTCAGGCAGAGGGGAGTGCGAGAGGGCATCGGCGTCAGCATGCTGGCGTCCGTTGCGGTACAGCACGCGGATGTCGTAATCTTGTATGTGAAGAGCCTAATGGGCGAGACGGCCTTTCAATGATGAAAGCCAGCATAGTACATGATGGTCGGTGACGACATTGAATGGCGACCATACAATTAAGGTCGAAACTTTGTAAGGGCCCAGATGATCGCCAGGCACTCTTTCTCCATGACGGTGTAGTTGGTCTCGGCTCTCGTGAGCGTACGGCTTGCACATGCTGCAACATATTCAGGGAATCCGGGTTTGCGCTGCGCCAGGACAGCGCCGAGGCCTACACCGCTGGCGTCTGTGTGCACCTTTGTTGGAGCCGTAGGGTCGTAGTGGCGTAGAATGGGAGGAGACGTCAACAAATGGCGGAGCTTCGCGAACGCGTCGTCGCACTCAGACGACCACGAATTGAGGGGCCCGTTACTTCCAAGGAGCTTCGTCAGCTAGCGGTGATATGATCGTGGCAAAGTTTCGTATGAAGCGTCGGAAGTATGAGCACAGGCCCACGAAACTACGCAGTTCTTTGACGGACGCAGGTTTGGGGAATTCAGCAATGGCCCAAAGCTTGGCTGGGTCAGGAAGAATGCCATCCTTGGACACGACGTACCCTAGGATGGTGAGTTGCCGTGCTGCAAAGCGGCGCTTCTTCAGATTTAGATGCAAGCCAGCACTGCTCACACGTGCGAAAACTTCTTTCAGACGTTAAAGATGCGTGGAGAAATTTGGAGCGAACACAACAACGCCATCGAGGTAACACAAGCACGTGTGCCATTACAAGTTGCACAGAACGGTGTCCATCGTGCGCTCAAAGGTCGCAGGTGCATTACATAGACCAAACGGCATGACGTTGAATTCGTACAAGCCGTCGGGGTTGATGAACGCAGTCTTCGATCGAGCGTCGTCAGCCATGGGTACTTGCCAGTACCCCGAGCGCAGATCGAGAGAAGAAAAAAATTCGGCTCCGTGAAGGCTGTCAACTGTGTCATCGATGCACGGCAGTGGGTAAACATCCTTGCGAGTGATCTTATTGAGCCGTCTGTAGTCCAAACAGAACCGCACAGAACCATCTTTCTTCGCAACAAGAACAACAAGAGACGCCTATGGACTGTCCGAGGGCCGAATAACGTCGCGTCGGAGCATATCATCAACCTGCTCGTTAATTTCCTGACGTTCAGCAGGCGACACGCGGGAGGGACGTTGCCGTAATGGTGGATGGGCACCAGTGTCGATACGAAGCGTAACAGCAGACGCGCGACCGAGAGAACTTCGCCCGACATCGAAAAAAGAACGATATTCTCGCAACAGGTCCAGAAGCTGGGAACGCGTACCGACGTAAGGTTGTCATCTGCGTAGGGGCCAAATACATCAGGAGATGATGAATCAGAAGTGGAAACAGCACTGATGGTACGCGAATCGGGACAACGCGAGTCATCAGGTACGTCTAGGACTTGTGCGCTATCCACTGGTTCCACTCTGCCGAGACGTTCCCCTCGAACCAAGGTAACAGTGTACGGGGATGGGTTGGTCACAAAAATAGCAGGGTTGCCCTAGGTGATTTGCACGGTCGCGAAAGGTTCTAGCAACCCTTTCATTCGGCAAGCACGATCGGATGGCGAAACGAGTGCAATTGTGTCGGAGAGTCCAGCGCAGTAGACAGATACACCCATCGTCGAGCTTGGAGGCACTATGGTATCGTCTTTCACGAGAATCTTGCTCAGTTTCGAGGGACTGTCTTCCGGCGTCAAATGCGAGAATGGTGAGAGTTCAATTTTGGCGGCGGCACAATGGACGACGGCGTCGTTGCGGGAGAGAAAATCCCCCCTCAGGATGACGTCATGAGAGCATGCAGGAATGATTATGAATTGGCCGACATACAGAACGTCCTGAACGACAACGCGAGCTGTGCACCCTGCTGTAGCATGGATACGATGCGAACCGGCAGTACGCAGGGACAACCCAGAAATTGGCGTCGTCACGTTTCGAAGCAAGCGGCAAAAGTTTTCGTCCATAACGGATACTGCAGCTCCAGTGTCAATAAGAGCAGATGCATGAACACCGTCCACAAGCACGTCAATGACGGTGGGCGGCTCTGAGGGCTTTCACAATGTGATAGCGTCACAGCCCTTGCCTCGGGGACTGCGACGACTAGTTTTCCCGCTCGTGAGCAGCTGAACTTGGCCGCATGGGGGACGGGGAACGACGTCGTGGAGACGGTGACTTACGAGAAAATGAAGCTAGGCGAGTTGGCGGTGGCATAGACGGCGTTTTGTCGTGATAGCCTGATCTGGCCAGCAACAGGCGATGAGATATGGGGCGTCTGTACACGAGTGCAATAACGTGCTACGTGGCTGGCGTAACCGCAGGCAAAGCAAGTGGGCCGGTTGTTGGGGTGTGTGCCATCGGTTCGCCGGGGGAGGTCTTGTCTATGACGCAAGAGCCGATGAACGGAACGGTGGCTGGAAAGGCTGCATGGCGCGCTGGAGCTGAGTCTGAGAGGTCACGTCAACATACGTAGCCGGCATACCCACTGCAAAGGATGGAGGTCGTGCGGCAGCTTCGGCGTCAGTCAGTGGGGTGGGCGCTTGAACGACTGGAGGCGGCCTGGCGACCACTTGGGCATAACTTGGGGGCGCAGGGGGCGGAAGCTGTTGTGGGTGGTACGCAGGCATGACCTCCGCTATTTCCTGCTCAATTGCTAGGCGGATGGGTGGAAGAATGGTAGTGGCCGATTGTTGAGCAGCCGGTGGGTGGGCAAAGGGCAGGAGAGGGAACGGCCGCGCGATTTCCTTACGTATGAAGTACTTGAGGTCTGCCAGCAGTGCCACCTGATCACAGCTCGCCTCCAAGCCAGCAAACCCTGCATCTTGTGGTGTGGAGCGACGGTTCATCGAACGCTGCCGGCGCAGCTCCTCGTAGCTCTGGCACAGCGTGATGACCTCAGCTACTGTGCCTGGGTTTTTGGCAAGCATCATCGTGAAGGCATCATCGTCAATGCCCTTCATGACGTTCCGGATTTTGTCTGATTCGAACATGCTGTCGTTTGATTTCTCGCACAGGTCCAGGACATCTTCAATGTAACTGGTGAATGACTCACCGGCCTGCTGAGCGCGTTCGCATAAGCGCTGCTGGGCTTGCAGCTTACGAACGGCAAGGCGGCCAAAAACTTTGGTGATAGCGTTCTTGAAATTGGACCAGGTTGTGAAATCGGATGCGTGGTTGTAATACCACATGCCGCCCACACCCGCGAGGTAGAAAACCAGGTTGCCGAGTTTACCTGCCTCGTCCCAATGATTGGGGACGCTGACGCGTTCGTACATGGCGAGCCACTCCTCGACGTCGGTGCCATCCGCGCCGGTGAAGACAGGAGGGTCGCGGATGCGGGGGACACTGGAACATGGCGTCGGCGCAGGAGGAAGCGTTGCTGAGCGGCGTCTTGGTGCATGGTAGAAGGCGCGGTACGGGATCTAAGCTCCAAGAGCATCGAATGCGAACCGAAAGTGTTTGAAGGGTACAGCACTCTCCACCAAATTGTCTAGGCGTTTATTAGCCGGCATACAGCGAGCATACAGAATGCCGACAGAATCGGCCAAGCATCGGCTCTCAGCGCGAGCGGCATCCTTTTTGGGTAGATCCACTAGAAGGCACCTGAGAGTTCGACCAATTTCAGTGTTCGGAAGCTTCTCTAAAATATAATGTTAAAAAATATTTCAACTACTGAGACGTTTTTGTAAAATATACTATTGGTATTAATATTACTAAATGACCCGAATGGCTTAACTTGTTTTGGTGTGCATTTCGTGTTTAATTTCCAAGACTTATTGTTTTCCACAGTTTTTTTACAATATACAGATGTTCAAAACTACTGATTCAACTGTATAAATATGGTCTTTATAAGATTGCAGATGCTGAACAACAAATTATATTTAAGAAAAAGAACGTTTAGCTACACAGCAATGTGTTGGGTCAGTAACCACTGTGCAAATCACTACGAGACTCTCCTGAAACACAGCTACGTTTCCCTGTGAGGAAAAAACCAGGCTGATTCCGAAATGTCAGCCTTACATGTGTTTCACGTTACTTTGCGTTTAAATTTTTTTGGCGGTTAACGTTCCCGAATGTTTACTGCCATGCAAAACGAAACAAACTGTAGATAGTGTTTTCGTTTGTATGCAGCTGATAAACTGCGAAACTATTTGCCGCACATTATATGACTTGCATCATTCTTTTTAAAGTGAGCATGCTCATAGTGGCCTGTGTTGCTAACACTTTTACATCACATTGTTCAACTTGTAGACACTTCACAGATTTCTTTTCGGGTACAGCAAAGGCCGTCAGTTCTTCGAAAATAACTTCGATGTTGATTTTATGTAATCATACCCACTTGAAAACAATATATTTTGCATTCCAGTATAAGGACTCTTAGCTATAACCCCTGAGAAGTTTATATGGTAAGATTTCTATGTATAAATGACATTGTTCTTGAAAATAGACAAGCAACAGTGACAAAGGCTAAAGAACCTTCATGTGTTAAAATTGGTAATTGGGAAGGTTGTCTTGTGCAAGCAGCTTAAATACGTACCTTCTGTTTTATTGCAGTAACAGTAGTTGTTTATGCACATGGAAGTTTTGAGCTTTCCATTTGGGAGTGCTTTCTTGCAGTAGACACGGCATATATCTTCTGTGCAGTCTAAAAACCCCAAAATAAAAAGGTGAAGTTTGTACCAACACTTGTGTGCCGTTTCACTGAGTATTTTCTTTGTTTATGACCGTTTAACACTATTAAGAGAGAAGTTACATGATGGCCAAAATCAGTTAAAAAGAAGGGCGACTTTGTGACTTTGCACCAGTGTGCACTTTCAAGTTATACGAGGAGGCATTTGCATTGTTCTCATGGCTTGCCGTAAGAATTTGGTTTCTTGGATGTTTTGTTTTGTTTTACAATTGATATTGACAGAAGAAACAATTACCACGAGTGAAACTGTGATAACTACAGACAGTTGTCAAACTAGCGATTTCGCGCAGACGTTTACTGAAGCAGGAGGACCAGGAATTGTGGTAATTAGTAGATGTAATATTTCAGCTTTGAACTTTTATTTTCTAGCAACTTTCCCTTTTCTTTCATTTGTGATATAAATGTAGCAGATTGTGATCGTTACGTATGGTCTTAGTGACTCAGTCATTGCCTTGCTGTGTTGGAAAACATTGAGTGCTTGGAAAATCAGAGGATGAGCCTAACAAAAGACGTCGAAGGATTTTAAAGAGTAAAAATTAGACACAAGGACCATCATTACTATGGTTCAGAAACGATTGCTACACCACACTTACAGGAAAAATTTGTGCAGAAATTGATGACCAGGACACAGTTTTTGAGATTGCGGCAGAAACGACGGTTCAGTCTAGACACTTCGAAGGTATCCACTAAGCTCCTCCCGCCAGGCGGCGCCAGTGAATGTGCCACCATAGCCGTAGTTCGTCAGCGATGCGGCATATGACACACTGATGCTTCACCTAACACGTTTTCTTAGTAACATAACAAACACGGGCTGCCGAGAGCTTTGGTTGTGGTCTAACGATGACCTTGGAACGTGAAACCACAAGTATGGCGACTTCCGCGCTGGCACCTCTTGCGGATGACGTCACGTGAATACCTCCTATATGATGGCGTAAACTTACCGTAGATGTTAAAAATACAAATACATGATGCAAGTACATTCTGAGCATATCTGAGCGAGTCGAAAACCAAATTGACTGCTGAGAGTGCAAAACGAGATGCAAATCATTACTCTCACCGTCTTCGTACGAGCAGCGGCACATGTCGGCCTCGGGGCACGATGCCTTCAGGACTTTCTTGTTGGGTTCTGCAGCCTGGCAGGCCTTCATGCAAGCCTTTTGTGTGCACGCACCTTTCTTTGCTAGAAGGAGAGAAATAGCTAAGTGTAAACATATTTGGTTCTTGCTGGGTGAAATAATTGCACATGCTGAGCTGGCACCATTCACTGTGACATGATGCCACTTTAGAATTTATAGTCGGATACAACTATAGAAGTCAGCAACATTTCGGGCTCAAAGGCGGATGCACACAAGCCCGTACCAAAGAGCGTGCTCTCCTGGCTAAGGTCATGAGCCGGGTGGCTGGTGACCCCGCCTTCGGAGGACGCTGCCGAAAGCAAGAGTGGGACTATTTTTTCAGTTGTTCAACCGAAGGGCGACCTGGTGTTCAAGCAGAGCAACACGTTACCTTTCCAGTTAGACTGTAACAGGGACCACTTGCTTCCAGTTTTCTGGCAGTGGTCCCTGTTGGTGGCCAGTTGAGTTTTAATTAGGATTAGCTGCTTACTGTAGCCACTTGCACCTGCATGGGGCCAACTGTTCCCAGTTGGCCCCCAGCTGTAACCAGTTGGCCTGCAGTAACCAGTTGATCCCACTGAATGGTAGAGTTGAAACTAGCTGGATTACCAGGCCCCGCCGCTGTGGTCTAGTGGCGAAGGTACTCGGCTGCGGACCCGCAGGGCGCGGGTTCGAATCCCGGCTGCAGCGGCTGCATTTCAGATGGAGGCGGAAATGTTGTAGGCCCATGCGCTCAGATTTGGGTGCACGTTAAAGAACCCCAGGTGGTCTAAATTTCCGGAACCCTCCACTACGGCGTCTCTCATAATCATATAGTGGTTTTGGGACGTTAAACCCCACATATCAATCAATCAAGCTGGATTACCAGCTACACATTTTCACCGGGGGCGTTAAAATACCAGATGGTCAAAATTTCCGGAGCTCTCCACTACGGCATCCTGCATGATCACATTGTGGTTTTGGGGCGTAAAAGCCCAGATATTATTGAGGTGCGTAGCGATAAGCGAAGCCAGTCTAGCGAATGAGCAGATGCGAACGAGGTGCACTCTACTCTTTAGGGTGAAGCTCAGGTGTCTTCCAAACTTTTAAATGCCGCGCATTTCTTAGACACACGTGGTCGTGGATCTGGCGGCGCCATCCACGCCCCCACTGCACATGCTCATGTCGCGTGTCAACTGTTGCTCCACTCACCCTCTCTCTCCTCGCAAGGCCGATGCAAAAACGTCCGCTAGTAAAAAAAAATTCGAACTTTTTACGCTGCGCAACCATTCACGGACCACCTCCTATATGTAGGCACTGGAACGTGCGTTTAGAATTCATTCAAGGGCGTCTTGGCTTTCGCTTGACTTGACGCTTTGCTTGATGAAAGCAACAGTACATTCAATCAGAAGTGGGGCACAACCCAACATCAGCGTCCCACCAGTCGTTGGAGGCAGCGGTTATCTTTCATTGAATAAATAAGAACAATAAGGACGAAATGACAAGCATTGTCAAACCATACCTAATTGTGCAACATTCGTGCGATACCCCCACCACTCCGCGACGAATTTACTCGGGTTCTCCCCGTGGGAAGATCTATGCATGCAGCTTTTTTTTAGTAATTGGGGAGGACTGCGGGTTGTAAATTATGAGCCTCACATTACTCGGAGCCATTAGTACGTACCTGGTGGGCGTGTTGGTGGCGCAACACAGTGGCACAAATTGTCCCTGCAGGTCGCCTTTTTGGAGTCCGCATGTGGAACTGCCACCTTGCAGTAGTCCTGACATTTCGAGTCTAGACACTCTGAAACGGGATGAAGTGACGTTAGGATTGCCGCTTTTTCTTTTCTCTACATATGCCAGTGCGATGATGCATGGACTGATTACTTGTAGCGGGGACTCGCAGCTTGATATTATACCCGAATTAGGGGCTTGTAGTCAATACTAACTGAAAGTTATTCTTCCAGCTTCTTCTCGTTGTGCAGCTTTTCTTTGTGCAACCTCGTTACCGTTTTATTATTCCCGGCTGTTCATTACATTACCTGGCAGAAGTCTTGGAAATATTGAGGCCAGACACCAAAGAACATTACAACAGCTGACTTGTATTTAACATTTAATTGATTTATTTAGGCTTAGGTTTATGAATAACAAACAATGCTTGCGTCTTGAGTGCCATCTTATTTGCAAAAAAAAGCAACAACCACGAGCTTAAAGTACCTTACACATCTGGTTCCTCGGGTAACTTGCCTCGACAACTTGGGAGCTTTGATTTGTGCTTAACTCTAAAGTTGGCTCCTCTAATTGACAGACTGATATGACAAGTGCAATGTGAGTGACATGCCAAGATGATATGCCAAGTGCATGGTGAAGGCAGCTAAGTATACTAAAAATGCTTTTAAATTCTGGGTTCACCAACACCTGTTATCTATGGGTGAAACAGCGCCAACAGTAAAGTTCCTGTAAGCAGTTTTGTGAAATTGAAGTTGAATGCACAAGGCGTCTGGGTGGGCCCCTTGGTTTATGAACATTATGGCGGAACCGTGCAATATACGGGCACAGCTCTAACTATCAACCTGGCCGACTTCGGTGGCTTTCAATATGAGCGGAATGGATTCCACATGCTGATGCTCATGATGCGAAGATTAGTTAGCAAATGACTGTCAATTCTATATATCCACGCTTTGTTTTTCATTTGTTAATACCCATTGTGCACGAAGTTTTCGAATATAGTATATGAATTTTTTTATAGTACAATTGTTCCTATTTACTACAGCGTATGTGCGGTGCAACTTAGTTAAACCTAAATTGGGCTTTTATTTTCGCATTCTCATGTAATCTATTATATCTTTGGATCTCCTTACCATCTTCGTACGAGCAGGTGCACATGTCGGATGCCTTGCATGAGACGTTGAGCACCTTTTTGTCGGGTTCAGCCTCCCGACAAGCTTTCCAGCAGGCATCTATCGGGCACGCTGCAAGAAGGTCATAAACTAGTCAGCAGTGCCACATGGTAGAGTGACACCTGCTTTATTACATTTTGTCAAGAAGAACTGGCGTACTCAGGCTCCTAGCGAACTGCGATGTAGTTTCTCTGTGTTTCATTGAATTTATAATAATGAAGTGGCAGGGGTGGCAGTACTTGCATTTCGATATTTGAGGAGTCTCTAAACAGCACCTAGACAAACGCGTGCACATGGGTGTCGCTTCACTTATGACCAAGCACCTTGTCTTCAAGATGTGAGGAGACTACTTCGTCTTGTCTCGGAATTTATGACAATGAGATGTGCATTTTATAGAGAACGCCTTCATCATACTCACTCATTGGGATCGGTAGTGGCGCCACTGTTTCTCGGCGCCGTTAGAAAGTATGCGCTTTTCTGGCTCTTCTTAACACAACCACTGTTATTTTAAATGCGAAATTTTGATCGCAGTCTCCTTTATACCGTTTGAAGGCTTTTTATGCTGTCTAAAATTTAATTGCCTCTGGATTTAATAAAAAGACGATGAGCACTTTGAGTGTGTTTGCAGCGTTCCTCAAACGACACGAAGGACTACAGAGAACACAAAAACAAGACAGCGCCTGTCTTATTTGCGTTCTTGAAACCCTATTGTCTGCTGTTTTGAGAACACTGTCAAGATGAAGCAACTCTGCCGTATAGAGGTATTGTACTTGATGCATATTATTATATTTTTCCATAGTGTGTGTCTGCTTTGGCTGCACATTGCACATGCTGTGGTGGGGATAGAATTTCGTACGACGTCAGAAGAAAGAAATGACAGTAGGACATAATTCATCAAGCTTTAGAGCATCAAGACTTCTACTGGTGTGTAGTGCTCGTCCGCTTTGGTGCATTCGCTGGCAATGCATTTTAAACGTGCTAAATCGGCCGGACATTTATTGAAGTGACAACGTGAAATTACAAGATGCCCTTCTCAGTTTGAGTGGGCTTTTAATGCCATAATAATGTTAATAAAAAGAACGCATGGAATGATCTGTTGGTAAGCCATTGTACTTTGCAAGATTGCGTGCCATTCGATATGCCAAACAGGCTTAGCTCCAGCTTCACATATGATCGAGCTACAAGTATCTGAGCCATGAGGATTTGAAGCAGCCAAAGGACAGAACACGCACGAGGAACGCGGCACACACGACTGGCATGCAATACACACATACGCAGTCCAGTCGTGTGTGCCACTCGTGTATACTCTTTTGACTAGTTCAAACCTTCAAAAATATGTTCACTGTCGTCCTTTGTGAAAGGGAACATGCGAGCGCGCGGCTCTTGCTGCTGCCCACAACAGCAAAAGCCGATAGCTAAAAGAAAGCACGCCCGGATTTGGCTGTACCTCCCGTAGTGAGGGAGCGTATAATTAATCTAGCAGCGCTTGACCAACGGCCATGACTCACAATCTTGTTTGCCTATAGATGACGCCAAAATCGGACATGGTTTCTTCCTTGATGACTCTTTAGGCAGCCGCCGCAGAGTGCAGGCCATGGTCTCACGTGTTTCATTTCATGAAGGCACGTACGACACCGTACCAACCGACTCATTTCGCAACTTTACTGCTGTGTGGGTCATGTCTGCTCAGTCACATTCGACCGCATTCGGCTGGCCGAGGGGCTTGATTATATGAGTAACTATTTAATTTAAAAGTGAAACGCTAACAAGATGTCTGCAGCTGCAATCAACACGAAAGCCGCAGGAAGTGCGAAACAGTCATACGCGTGCGCTTCGGCGACGCTGACGCTCACAGACAAGAGCGTGCTGGCGTTGCAAATGTGGAGCCTGCTCGACGTTTATGGCAGAAAAGAAAACTAATTGGTGAGTTTACACGTCCCGGATGGCTACGTACGGCCCCGGACGCCGGCGCCGCATTCGTTTTTCTCGGGGACCAACTGGAAGCTCCGCCCACTGACTGGTCCGGGATCGCTCGGACACATGTTCGTTTTTTACGTGCCTGGTTGTTCTGTGACGTAGCCACTTATGAGCCGAGGCGTCCGCGGGTCGCCGGCGAGTGGTCCGGGACTTGGTAAATCGATGAAGCTCAGTGTTTCAGTAATGCCCTCGTCCCCCTTCTTTCCATTCACACCCTCACGAGACTCGTAACCCTCGCTTCCCTTTTTTCACCACATGTTATAATATTATCACGGGGCCGTGACGTGCACGAGGATAGCAGGCTGGATGTTTAGATGAAAACTGTTTATTGGGCCGAACTTGTGGCTGATAAACGGAAAGTCAGATTACAGTAACACAGCGGCACTGATAGCGACGAACATCGTCGGCTATCGAGCAACTGACCAGCGTAAGCACGTCGGCATTTATACACGTGCCGTCGAATAATATAGCGTTATCGCTGGCGGCCACGTAGGTTCCAGAATAATCTGCAATGTTCGTGAAGTGGGCGTAATCTTAACAAAACAATCTGCTACATTCCTGAAGCTTCTCGAACGCTGCAGGCGGGGCTTTCGCTGAGAATCACTGACAGTGCAACGGGGTGATAACACAACTTACAAAGGAATGCGGCATTGCCAAATGCCACCTAGATAATTTCAGGCCTGCTCACTGTTTTTGCCGCGGGTTCTGACGTCACTTCATTTAGACTGGTGTGCTTCGCTGCACAGACGTATCTACGCTTGCTCTCGTCGCTCGAGAGACTTGGATTGCCAAGCCTGACAAACGTTTTCGTGGCGTGCTGGTGTGCCTGTTGGCGACTCGGGAAGGTCGTGTTTTTCTGTGTCCGTTAGCAGCAGCGTGGATGTTCGAAATCTGTACGGCTGCGAATCCGAGTGGTTTGGCAATGCTGCGTGGCAAATTGTCGCAGCAAAGGGACCACAGTTGTGAGTGTTCTCGTTTCCTAAGGACAACCGAAGCACGAAATCGGAGAGTGTCGTTCGTCAATGTCACGCCGAAATCCGTTTTATTCATGACCCGAAGGTACGTGCGTCCATACTACATATTTCTAAGTCGTTTCAATGGCACCATCTCCAGCATATTCCGTTCTTGATCTAAAGTAAATGTATCATGTTTGCTTTGGACTTGTTGGCGTTATGTCTGACAGTGAAGCAATAAACGCCCGTCGCAGTACATTTTCGGAACAGGCGTTTTTCCTTCAGGATCGGTAAACATTTGGCTTTAGGTGATTAGCGCAGCGGACTTCTTGTATGACGCCTGTTTACTTGGTTAAGAAAATAAGAAGGAGTGCTATTGCATTACTTAGTGTATCGGTTTAGTGCAAAGTATTTTCTTGCCGGTGTTCCAACCACTATATTGCGGTTTTATAGTTTTGCGCCAGTTTTGTCATCACCTTAGCCTAATACGTTGTCGTGAAATTTAGATGTGTGCAGACACTTACGGTAAAGCGCCTTTTAAAGGGGTGAAAGCTCTACTTCCGGCTAGAATATTTAAGAACCACTACAAAATATACCGATATAAGAACCGGCAGAGCAGTAGAAGTGCCCACGGGGGCTGCAAGGTTTAACCTAGACCCAGTACCAACATTTTTCCCAAACCCTAAGTTAGATAAGCGACTTCGCACCACTGCGAGAGGGGCCAGAGAAAAAGAAAAAAACGCCAATCCTTGGGTCGGTCACAAGAGATGCTTGTGAAATGAAATATTTTGCTTTCTGTTGCAATGGTCATCGCCCTGATGTCATGCTGAATAACATATAGTAGTGGCAGCAGCACAAACTCTCAATAACTGCGGGTCTATGAAGAGAGATGCTCGAAAGAGTACAAACAAAATGGCAGATACTCGGCAAATGTGTATACGAACAGTTTCTCTGCAAGTTCTAGCTAGTGTGTGTGCGTGCGTGTGTTTGTAACAAAATAAAGAATGAATAAGATTTACCTTCAATATTTCGTCACTTTGGTGGTCCAACAAAATTTGCTCTTATAGATTGAACACACGTTCGATAGCGCACAGTCTTTGACTTTTTCTTATAAGAAACGGTTCAATCCCCAAACACTTTCAAGCGTAATACATTACTCAAACCAGCGCCCCCCCCCCCCTATTTTTTGGCGCCAAAAGCAGAATAGAGACGCTAAGCAAGTAAAACTTGCCGCGAACGTTTATCCTTTAACGGGAGACGATTGTGGCAATAGATTCACCGCCTCCGTACGCACGCTCGCTCGACCAAAACAAGCGTGATGTAGGCCTGAAAATATGTTTTAGGTAGCATTACATTGCCCCCCTCTGAAAAGGCATTGTGCCAATGCTTGAAACAGAATACGGGAAAAAATGCACAAACAATAAAAATAACTAAAGTAAAAAAGTACAGTAATAAGTATAAGTGCAAGTAATAAAGCACCATAATAGAGGAAGAACAACGAACAATACACTCCTTAGGTTCGTTAACGAGCACGAAAGGGCTTGAGGCGCACGACATGAACGACTAAACATACTGAAGCTTTCAAGTGAGCTGGTATGATTGTCTACGAAACATTCAATATTTGAATGACGGTGTCTCCAACTTGTGCACCTGAATGTACACAGCCGCACGAGCTTTTTGAAACGCCTACACTCCTTAGAAAGACCGTGTGCAATACGGTGTTCTTACTAGTCTGAAATCTTATTGTATTTGAAACATTCAATATCGGAAGTGACGGTAATTCCAATGTGTGCACCTGAATGGACATAGCCGCACGAGGTTTTTGTAGAGCCTACAATCTTTGGAAAGAGCGTGTGCAACACGTTTTCATATTGATAAGCTGACAGTTACGATGCGCTGACGGGTTAATTTCCGGATGGACTTGCATGGCGTTTTGATTGGGACTTACTCATTCTGAGTGCCTCATTTGGACCCATGAGCTGAAATCTGGTACGTCGCGAACTTGTGACAATAGGCTAAAAAGCTTATGAAATCTTCGATCAAACAATATTTTCAACAATGCATTTTTTTCTCCCTAAACGTACCGAAGCTATCAAGTAAACTTGTTTTTCATTTTACTACTGTCTCCAAACATTCAGTACTTTGGGAATATCCAATTCGTGCCCCTGAATGGACATAGGCGCACCTGCTTTTTGAAGCGCCTACACTCTTCACTTTTTGGAAGGACCGTGCGAGATAAATTTTTTATAGGCCGGAAATGGCGAAACGCTGATGGGCTAATTTGCAGATTGAATCAAATGACGTCGGCACGTTGCGAAATCACGACAATAGGTTGAAAGAGTTTACAGAATGGTTGTTATTGCTTTCCCGCTCCCATCAATCGATGTTTTAATCACCAGAGTTATCACTAATTAGTTTACGATAATGAGATTACCATTCAAATATTTCCCCGTCGTGAATATTGCAGTGAATTAATTCAAACAATAAACTTTAATGAAAATACTTGTCACTTATTTGCTTTTGTCTAAAATGCAGCGTCTTTTCGCTTCCCTCATTCCATAAAAACAGACCGTAAAAACACAGAAAAATTACGAAAACGTTAAGCTAATATAAATGTCAAACTCCTAGCGTTAGAAGTTGAATAAAGACTTATGCAATTTCATTGTTAATGTTCGGTAAATAAAGCATACATGACTTACTGCATGAATAATACCGTTTGTGAAATTCGAAGTAAACTAATTAGTTTGAAAATTAACACTACTGTCATTTCTTTCGTACCTTGCCAATCACTTCCACATCCTGCACGATTCCAGGGTGTGCACTCATTATAAAGTCTATTTCGTTCTTATTTTCGCGATTAGGGCTCCTCCATGTCCACTTGCGGTTCTCTCGTTTTCGGTAGAAGGTATTCAAAATCCGTAAATTATTGCGTTCTGCGAATTCTACTAGTAGCTATCCTCTGGCGTTTCTAGTACCGATGCCATAATCTCCTACTGCCTGGTCTCCAGCCTGCTTCTTCCCTACCTTTGCATTAAAGTCGCCCATCACTATAGTATACTGTGTTTTTACCTTACTCATTGCCGATTCCACGTCTTCATAGAAGCTTTCAACTGAAGCGTCATCATGGCTGGATGTAGGCGCGTAAGCCTGTACTACCTTCATCTTGTATCTTTTATTCAGTTTAACTACGATATCTACCACCCTTTCATTAATGCTATAGTATTCCTCTATGTTGCCAGCTATGTTTCTGTGAATTAGGAACCCCACTCCCAGTTCTCTTCTGTCTGCCAAGCCCCTGTAGCAAAGGACGTGCCCATTCTGTAGCACCGTATAGGCCTCATCTGTCCTCCTAACTTCACTGAGCCCTATTATATCCCATTTAACACCCTCTAGCTCCTCGAATAGTACAGCTAGACTTCCCTCACTAGATAAGGTTCTAGCGTTAAACGTTGCCAAGTTCAGGTTACGTACCATAGAATGGTACGGTCTCGAATTCGCCTAGACTTGAAGAAGGAACGACAGAAACTGATACGCAAGAAGCCAATCAATCAGCTAGCACTGAGAGGGAAAGTACAGGAATTCAGAGTGTCGCTGCAGAACAAGTACTTGGCTCTTAGTGAGGAAACCAACCTTAGCGTAGATACAATGAGTGATAATCTGACGAGTATCATTACGGAGTGTGCAGTGGAAGTTGGAGGCAGGGTAGTTAGACAGGACACTGGCAAGCTTTCCCAGGAAACGAAGAACCTAATAAAGAAGCGTCAAATCATGAATGTGTCAAGTACAACAGACAAAATAGAACTGGCAGAGCTTTCGAAGTTGATTAATAGACGTAAGATATGCGATGTAAGAAGGTATAACATGGAGAGAATTGAACACGCTCTGAAAAACGGAGGAAGTGTCAAAGCATTGAAGAGGAAACTTGGGATAGGCAAAAGTCGGATGTATGCACTAAGGGACAAAGAAGGCAAAATAACTACCAATATGGATAGGATAGTTAAAATAGCGGAGGAGTTTTACAAAGTTCTGTACAGTAGCCGAGACAACCACGACCCTAATATTATAAGAACTAGCAGTAACCCAGATTACACCCCACCAGTAATGATAGAAGAAGTCAGAAAAGCTATGGAGAGCATGCAAAGGGGCAAAGCTGCTGGTGAGGATCAGGTAACATCAGATCTGCTGAAAGATGGAGGACAGATTGTGTTAGAAAAACTAGCCACCCTGTTTACGAGGTGTCTTTTGACGGGAAGAGTACCAGAGTCTTGGAAGAACGCTAACATCATCTTAATACATAAGAAAAAAGATGACAAGGACTTGAAAAATTACAGGCCGATCAGCTTGCTCTCTGTAGAATACAAGCTATTTACAAAGGTAATTGCTAACAGAGTAAAGAAAACATTAGAATTCAATCAACCAAAGGAACAAGCAGGATTTCGAACAGGCTACTCAACAATTGACCACATTCATACTATCAATCAGGTAATAGAGAAATGCTCAGAGTATAACCAACCACTATACATAGCCTTTATAGATTACGAGAAGGCGTTTGATTCAGTAGAAATATCATCCGTCATGCAAACACTGCGGAATCAGGGCGTAGATGAAGTATATATAAACATTCTGGAAGAAATCTACAGGGGATCAACAGCTACCATAGTGCTTCATAAAGAAAGCAACAGAATACCAATGAAGAAGCGTGTAGGGCAGGGGGAGACAATTTCCCCAATGCTATTTACCACGTGCTTACAGGAGGTTTTCAGAAGCCTAGAATGGGAACAGTTAGGGATAAGAGTCAATGGAGAATACCTTAGTAACCTGCGCTTCGCCGATGACATTGCATTGCTGAGTAACTCGGGGGACGAATTGCAACTCATGATTACGGAGTTAGACAAGGAGAGCAGAAAGGTGGGTCTTAAAATTAATCTGCAGAAAACGAAAGTAATGTACAACAACCTCGGCAAGGAGCAGCGCTTCGAGATAGGTAATAGTGCACTTGAAGTTGTAAAAGACTATGTCTACTTAGGGCAGGTAATAACCGCAGAGCCTAACCACGAGATTGAAGTAACTAGAAGAATAAGAATATGGTGGAGCACATTCGGCAAGCACTCTCAAATTATGACAGGTAGATTGCCACTATCCCTCAAGAGGAAGGTATATAACAGCTGTATCTTGCCGGTACTTAGCTACGGAGCAGAAACCTGGAGACTTACAAAGAGGGTTCAGCTTAAATTGAGGACGACGCAGCGAGCAATGGAAAGAAAAATGGTAGGTGCAACCTTAAGAGACAAGAAGAGAGCAGAGTGGATTAGGGAACAAACGGGGGTTAAGGATATCATAGCTGAAATTAAGAAGAAGAAATGGACATGGGCAGGGCATGTAGCGCGTAGACAGGATAACCGCTGGTCATTAAGGGTAACTGACTGGATTCCCAGAGAATGGAAGCGGGTTAGGGGGAGACAGAAGGTTAGGTGGGCAGATGAGATTAAGAAGTTTGCGGTGTAGAGAGGAAGAAGAATATGTGCCGCAGTGGGTCACGCCTTTAGCAGGAGGAGCCAAGCGCGAGCGTTTGCCCCGATTGCTGTGATTCCTGAGTCCGTTGCTGCCGCCCGCTTTCCGCGTCAATAGACCTACCTTGCAAGTGCTACTTGTGCCAATAAACCCCGTTCCAGAGTGGTGGAGGTGCTGGGTACTTCAACCTGGAACTCCGCAACAGGAAACTACCTGCCATCCCAGAAATGGCTGAAGAAACCACCCAGCAAGGTACGACCCAGCCTCCGATGGTCATCGTGCCCACTTCGCTACGCGTGCGCGATCCACCTTTTTTCGACGGTACTGATGAGCGAGACGTAGAAGATTGGCTGTCGACATTTGAAAAGGTAGGCGCAAGCAACAAGTGGGACGACCCTTCGACGCTTCAATATGTACCCTTCTACCTGAAAGAGGTGGCGAGTCTCTGGTTTAACAACCACCACTCGGAATTCGCCACTTGGGGTGCCCTTAAGCTCCGCATTACCGATGTGTTCGGTCGCCCCGAGGTACGCAAGCTCCGTGCCGAACAGCGCCTACGGGGACGCGCACAGCTTCAGGGGGAAGGCTTCACAAGCTACATCGAGGATGTGCTCGACTTGTGCAAGCGCCTTGACCCTTCAATGATCGAGGCAGACAAGATCAAGCACATCTTGAAGGGGATAGACGACGACGCCTTCCAGATGCTGCTGGCCAAGGGCCCCCGTACCGTGTCTGAACTCGCCACTCTTTGCCAGAGCTTCGAGGAATTGCGCAAGCAGCGGGTCATGACACGGCGGCCAGCGACTACCGACGAAACTCTCGCGGCATTGACCCTAGGTGGAGACAACAACACAATCATGTCGGAAATCAAACGATATGTGCGCGAGGAGGTGGCCCGACAACTTTCATGTCTGTCGTATCAACCGGCAACGGAACCCTCTTCTGAGCGTCTCGCGCCCGCCATCAGACAGGTAATACAGGCGCAGGTATCTGAGGCACTGCCGCCCGTCTCTCAGACAACACCTGTCACCGCGCCACTGACTTACGCTGCTGTTGCTGCTACTCCACCACTCTGGAACGGGGTTTATTGGCACAAGTAGCACTTGCAAGGTAGGTCTATTGACGCGGAAAGCGGGCGGCAGCAACGGACTCAGGAATCACAGCAATCGGGGCAAACGCTCGCGCTTGGCTCCTCCTGCTAAAGGCGTGACCCACTGCGGCACATATTCTTCTTCCTCTCTACAGCGGGTATAAATTGGCAGCAGCAAGCACAGGACCGGGTTAACTGGCGGAACATGGGAGAGGCCTTTGTCCTGCAGTGGACGTAGTCAGGCTGATGATGATGATGATTTCTTTCGGCCAGTTGTGGTCTGGTGTGTAGCGCAGCTTAAAAAAAAAACGTTCTAGACTAGTAGTAGGCAATGTAAATACATTTTAGCAAAAAACTTGTATAATCTCGGCTAATAACTGTCATAAATAGTGTTGAACGCTAATCGGCCCCTATATAGCATCTTACACGACAGTATACAGTGTTTTATATGCAGCCTCATTCAACTGTCAGATGAACCTTTTTTTTGTTGAAAAGACAGAACATACTTCATCGCCTTGAGATAAGTAATCTCGTCAAATGATTTTAATGGCTGGACGAGCGAATGAATTTAGAAATGATTTTACGCATCATACCGCCTTTTGCTGGAAAGGTGGCCGTAGGCAGGTGATACTCTAAATTCTGTCAGTCACATTTATGATGATAAAAACATTGAAGCTAAATTTTTTTCTTACCTAGGCACACTGGCTTGCCACCCACAAGCGTGCACGATTTTCCCTTCTTACTGCACGCTTCACTTTGCGCAGCACTGCATTTTGCGGGTTTCTTGCCTGCAGGGCCGACAACAAAAACGTGAGGCGAAGTTGTGTTATTAAGTAAAAAAGCGCTTGCTATTACGCTAAACGAGTATGTAAACGCAACACAAGCGTCAAAGAAATTGACTTTGGAAATAACTTTGGCAGCGGTATGTACCATCAGCGTTAAGCGAAATGCGAACAGCGGCAACCGCTAAGGCCTAACCACACGTCTGCCTTGCAGCGCGCACGTGTGGCGAGGGCTTCGTCCCTATGCGCGCCCACTCCCTGTGACGGCAGAGGGCGCGCTGCTACACGTAGCTTTGTGCTTATTCCGCCCATCTGAAGAGGCGCGCGATAGCGCGTTGTGACGCGTACGTGTGGTTAGGGCTTTAGAAACGGTATAATGCGTGCCGTGCAGTCATCACTATTGGCTGGCGCACAGCTCTGCAGTTTGTCAGCGCTGCGCTTGTCCATGGTTATTTCCATGGCGATACCGTTTCAAATGTTGGCCGCTCATCGCGTTTCATTCTACGCCGATAGAACAGGTCGTACTTCACGGGCTACCGGCCATAAGTCGTGGTCTCTAAGCACGTTCGCTTAGTGCGAAACGTTTTAAAATAACTAGCATATTTAGTCGACGTGTACGGTCTTCAATAATGTCTGCCACTAGTCGGTGGCTCACAAATCATATTCACAGTGTGAAGGTGGTGTTCGGAAAGGCTGGTGTACTATCAGCGTCAAATGAAACCCAAACATCGGCAAGCCTTTGCGATAGTGTAGTGCGTACCGTCCAGTTATCACCGTTGACAGGCGCGCGCACCCTGTTCGGCAGCTGTGCGCAAATATGCACGCCTGTTCATGGTGATAAGCGGATGGCGCGCACTACACTATCGCAAAGGCTTGCCGATGTTTGGGTTTCATTTGACGCTGATAGTACAGCTTGGTTAGGCGAAAGCTTTAGATGCCTCATAAGACGCAGAAATTTAACTTCGGCGTCAACAAGAGTGACGCGAGAAGGAATCGTCGCGTGATGACGCCACCGTATACGACTTCACAGCCTGACAAAATCTGTGACGCCACTGAGACGTCTCGTAAAGTGCGTAAGGTTTTCGGGAGAGGGAGGCGTAGGAGAACCAATACAATTGGGGATGATAATATGTGGTGTTTAGCGTCCCAAAACGGCGATATATGGTTATGAGAAGCGCCGCAGTGGAGGGGGCTCCGGTAATTTCGTCCACTTGGGGTTCTTTAACGTGCACCAAAATCTGAGCACACGGGCCTACAACATTTCAGCCTCGATGCAGCCGGCGCAGCCGGTATTTGATCCCGCGACCTGCGGGTCAACAGCCGAGTACCTTAGCCACTAGACCAACGCGGCGGGGCACAGTACAATTGGTTCAGACGCAAAAGAAAATGACTTTTAGATGCGGAAGCATCTTATACTCGCGCCTTGTAGTGCGTCGTCCGCGCCGTCCGCGCCGTCCGCACCGCTTCTCGAACATTCGACAGCTGACGCGCGCGCATGCGCCGTCGCGCCGTCGCCCACCATCTGTGCCGCGGGCGCTTCTCCTTAGAGAACATTCGACAGCTGACAGCGCATGCGCCGTCGCGCCGTCGCCATCTGTGCCGCGCGCGCGCTTCTCCTTCGAGAACATTCAGCAGCTGACAGTGCATGCGCCGTCGCGCTGTATATATACTCAAGGTCGGTGCTCGCTCGCTTTGACGCTCGTCGGTTGGTTTGTACGGCGCGTCGACGTCCAAGGTCGCGGTAAAATGAATTCCAACGAATCCACAAACACAATGATCGACGTCCCTTCGACCAGCGCCGTCCTTTCGCATACGTGTGTACGTGTTCACTCATTTAACACCCCCTCCAACAACCACGTTAACCAATTTAGCCATCGACCCAAGTAAGTCGCAATTTAACACCCCATTTCACAACCACGTTAACCAATTTAGCCATCGACCCAAGTAAGTCGCACTTTAACACCCCATTAACCAATTATATGCTCCGCATCCTCCTCAGTGTTCCCCCGAGGGAAGCTGCGGGCAATTTTTTTTCCTTGTAGTTGTCTTAGGCGAATACATAGGGAATAGTATGAACTTTTAATTTTCACTTTTAGTAGTTCTCTTCAAAGCCATAAAGCGGTCCTAATTGAGTTATTTCTATTATTTCAAACATCGTGCAAGAGTGGGATAGTGAAAGGGAATGCCTTATAATTAACGCATCCATATATTGCAGAAAATTACGAGGTGGCATATCATGACGATAGAGTTTGAAAATACCAATAAAGCTGCCACCAAATATCCCAATAATTGCGGGATATGCAGTTGAAAAGGCCCCGCCGCGGTGGTGTATTGGCTAAGGTACTCGGTTGCTGACCCGCAAGTAGCGGGATTGATTGATATGCGGGGTGTAACGTCCCAAAAACCACCATATGATTATGAGAGACGCCGTAGTGGAGGGCTCCGGAAATTTCGACCACCTGGGCTTCTTTAACGTGCACCCGAATCTGAGCACACGGGCCTACAAAATTTCCGCCTTCATCGGAAATGCAGCCGCCGCAGCTGGGATTCAAACCCGCGACCTGCGGGTGAGCAGCCGTGTACCTTAGACACTAGACCACCGTGGCGGGGCAGGTCACGAGATTGAATCCCGACTGTGGCGGCTGCATTTCCGATGGAGGCGGAAATGTTGTAGGCCCGGGTGCTTAGATTTGGGCGCACGTTAAAGAACCCCATGTGGTCGACATTTCCGGAGCCCTCCACTACGGCGTTTCTCAAATTCATATGGTGGTTTTGGGACGTTAAACCTCACATACCAATCAATGCAGTTGAAAAGCTGGCTTTCCAGTCCGGAGGATTTTACCGACTATTGACGGCGTATACCCGTTGTTAAGAACGGTGGGTACAAGCAGTTTTGCGTGGTGCTGTCGTAGATCGTTGCGCTTTTGACTTTTGCTACATTTGCTGGGCGTAAGTCTGACCCTGTAGAGCTAAATATTTCACTTCTTTTGGCAGTTATATTAACTATTAACGAGTAAAGCGTGGCATAAATTACTACATACATTGCAGCAATAAAGAAAATGTAAATGACGTTTACTGCTACGATCTGGGGACGCACGCATAAGCATGCCTCCCTTGCACATTTCTTAAAGAGTTTTTGTTTTTCGCGACTCATGGAAAGAAG